>VYZV01010892.1:5977-62134 GCA_013401275.1 Pandion haliaetus
GTGAAGGAAGTGCCTCGGTGTGAGAGGGAGCCGGGGAGACTCGTGGGTCAGCGCTGCCCGCTGCCGCCGGCGGCGGCGGCTCGGCTCCCTCCCGCTTAAGCCCTGTCCCGCAGGCCCTCTGGCGCGTACCGGCCCACTTGGGGTGTCTGGCCTGGTGGTTAAAATGGAGCTGGCTTACGCTACCTGTGTAGGTGCGTGACCAGGTGTCCTTTGGGCCTATCGCACACACACCAGACCGGCAATTTCCACTTCCCTAACACAGCCCAGTTCGCTCGCAGAAGCGCACCAGCTCATCATCTCCCGCCTTCTTGACGTTTAGGAGGATCATTAGCGTCAAGCAGCGATAGCTTCGACATGTTTTAGGTTAGATCTGAAATGACAAACCCCGCGATGTGGGAGCACGGTTGCACCCAGAGAGCACGTGAAGGGATGGATGACTGTTTGCAGGTCCAGTGACAGAACCTGGCCGGGGAGGCGAGAGCCCTACTTCCACGGGCAGCACAGAGAGCCATGGAAACCTTGATAGCTGTGCCTGGCTCCTCTTTGATATTGTGTCCTCCTCCTTTAATTAGATTTTTTTTTTTTCTGAAGCAAAACCATCAGAAAAATAATGTATTGTGTCTTCTTTGTGTTGCTCTCAGCTATCACGGGGATTTCAGACCTTTTCCTCCCTCTTCACACAGGATCCCTCTACCTTCTCTTCAGCATTGTGTGTTACAGGACAGGGGTTTAGGCAGGGGGACTGCGAAACACCACAACTGCCTCAGAGTTGGCAGACAGGATTCCTACTGTTCAGGCAACCCGACAGGCAAAAGGTGCTGCAGCCACCTTCTCCACTGCTGAAACTCTAACACACTGCAGGTTTAGGATTGACAGCTAAACCGTGCATATCTATCCACAACCTTCCAAACTTTATACCTTATTTTAGTTTACATTTACCATGTTTATTCTGTACGCACTGCCTGAGGCCAGACACCTAATTAGAGATGATAGTCTCCTTTCATTGTCATGTATTTTGCCTCCATTCACAGTCTCTCCTAAGAACTCAGCTAACCCTTTGTTTGCTCTCTGTAATTTGTCACTCCGGAGAGCCCAAGCAATAGCAGTCCAGTGCTACGAGGGAAGCAAATACAGATCCCTTCTGCTTTAGTACTTTTACATTGCAGGATTTTTCAGTTGCCAGCAAGAGAATCCTCCTCAGTTAATAGATGACGACTTGACTTTTGTAGTATTTTTACATTTTTTTCCAGTAAAATTCTACCCCAAATCAGTGTACATTTGACGGAAACGAGAGCCAAACTTTCCTTGTGTAAGAGCCTCTGAACTAATTTACTGGCCCAGCTCTGCATGAATCATCAAAACTAGGTTTAAGAATTAAAACAACTGTGATCTGTTGAAAGAACGTGCAGCACGATTGCTGTATTTTTAATGATAAATACTTTCCCATCAGACAAATGACAGAAAGAAAACCCTTCTTGATCATGAAGACACTAAGTTGCAGACATTTTCAAGTCAGGACAGTTCAGCGTGCTCACACAAGACTTTTTTCACATGCAACCTAGAGGCAGCCTCAAAAGATGTTGTTTCCCCATCAATCAAAAAATAATTTCTAGTTTGCGCTTTGCACCTCCACTGACTAGCATGTACCAAGCAAACCACTACAGTGTCATCACCAAGATTTGGAAAATAAATTCTAGGTATTAACATCGATCATGGAATTCATCTTCCCCTGCAAGACAGAAGAGGGGCTTTAAAGAGATTTTTCAGTGAAGAGGAAAGAGGTGGCAGAGAAACTGAAACAGTAACCACAAGAGAAGATGCCACAAAATACCACATTAGTTCATCATGCCAGCTACACTTTTTAAAGCACCGTCGAAAATTGCTAGAGGATTTTCTGGTAAAATTTAGGACTGGATCACTTCCAAGAGGCTCAAATGCTGGGTCGGTAATCAAAAGAAGATGAAAACCCCTGAACCATCCAGCACACCTCCAGACAAGAAAATGGTTGTTTTTCTATCTTCTGCTGAACGTCTCTATTAGCAGCTGCATTATCAATCACTGGAAATCTCGTCTGGATTTGACTGCACATACTTTCTGATTTCTAAAACACTATGACCTGAAAAAGGGCTGACGTCCATGAAAGAATATTTGTATTTTTCCATTGTGTCAACCGGTCTGCCAAAAAGCATTGCCTCTTTTTGCCTTTCTAACCTCAAAACCGCCCGTAATATTTAAGAGACAGCTGATCACATGCTAATCCCTGAGCTTGCTCCCTCCCGGCCTCCCTCCCCCCCCATATTAATAGCAAACATACCACCAAAATCCCCATAAAAACAAAAGAGCAGAATTCCTCCTCCCATAGAAAAAAAAAAAAAAACCAAAACCCTCTTTCGACCATCTCTGGCCCNAGCGCCCGCTCCCCGACACCTGCGTCCCGGGGTTACCTGTGCCCAGGACCTCCGCCACGCCGACCCACGCCAAGCGGGGACCCACCGGCAGCTACCAGGCCCCTCCTGTGCTTCCACCCCTAACGCCGCTGATCACCTGGAGCAAAATGCTTGCACGGAGGTGAGCAGGTCACTTTCTAGCCTCCTTCCTTTCTTAGAGCCTGCTGGGTTGTTTTCAAACTCTCCCCTCCCTTTCTCACATGCTGGCCAAGCCCTCCTGTAACACCCAGGGGAGGAATCCATTGGCTGAAGTTCCCCAAAACGCGTGGAGCAGCCCTTCCCCCCGTCCGATGTCTAGTGCACAATAGACACCGCGTGTCTCCCTTGCTGCAGGCCTTTGCTTTTTATCAAGGTTTATCTGAACTGCAGCTGGGGTGACTCACAGAGGTCGTCCGACCTCCAGCACCAGAGAGAGCAGTGAAAAGCAGAGAGAAGTCGCGCTGGGTTAGAAACATCGCAGAGCGTTTTCATTGCGCTCCCCGCTGCAGATTTTTCAAAGTTTTACTTTCTGTTTTAAATATTTCCGATAGGCAGCATCTGTGCTCTTGACACCTCAGCAGTGCTGTTTGATTACAACCGAGTCTGTTACTGTGTCACTTGGAATATAAATTTCCACACATAATGCAGACAGCAAAAATGTATCTTATCAGTTAAATCAATCTGCTCTGTTCAGTTGCCTGTCTCTTGGCCTTCTGCTTGCTTTTTCTTCAGCCTACTTTTATTTTTGCATCTTCTGCAAAGGTGCCTTCATCAAATGAACTGCAAGCACAGCAATCCCATTCTTCATCAGGCAGCGTCAGCTCCAGGTTGAAAGGATACTAAAACACGCCTTCGCTTTTTTTAATGCTCAGTAATTAGCGTTGCTTTTGAACATCCTTCTGCAGCTCCATCCGTGAGCTGGGAACGGGGCTGCGCTACAGACCTGTGCGTACAGCGCCTGTCGAGGCTGGGCACCCTTGAGAGGCGGAGAGGGATCAGCTCACGCTTGCCCGAGCCTGGAAACTGAAGTGTCACCCACTGCAATGGCTTTGGATAAACACTTTCCCAAACCACAGCTTGCCTGTCTCTATCATGGCTTTCCACAACTGGCCCTTCGCGTTGCACAAAAAGCCTTCCCTCTTTGCATTTCTGAGTACGCCCTCCTGGCAGAAGCGTTAGAATTGGGTTTGCTTTGTAAAACTGTTCCAGGCATGTCTCCTCTGCGCTGCAGTTGTCATCTGTTCATTCTTGCCTTAACAAAAGGCAATCACGCATCTGAAAAGACGCTTTACTGGAAAGGGCTGAACTTGTGAAATGTGCAGAAAAATGGGAGTACTTGATTTAAGAGTTCCAGACAGTGAGTTCATTTAAAAGCTAACAATCAGAAACACAACATACTGCCTTTCCCTCGGAATAATTGTCCTTTTTTTACTGGTTTACTGTGGGAGAAAATCTTATGGAGCCATTTATTAAAACAAGGTGTGTTATTGCCTTGTAATTATTATTTGACAAGCTGAGGTCCTGTGATTAATAAATCATGTGCCTGCTTTTTGTGTATGTATAATCACATGCTTCATATTTATATTGATAGAGGGTTACAGAATATTTACCTTTGAGCATGGGACTGGCAGGAACTTCTGTGCTACCAGGTCTCCTATCACAGGCACCGTGTGATATAATCCTTTTCATAAACTTATCAAGTTCTGTCCTCAAAGCAATTTAATATTTTTGCATGCACGACCGCAATGGGGAGGCTATTCCAGAACCACATTGTCAAATGGTTAATAACTATCTTCTAACCAAAATGTCTGATGGCTCTTTTTTATCATTTATTCTGTACCAGCACTGGCCCTTAGCACCATCAGTTCTTCCCTCTCCCTTCCTGGGAGTATTTACGCAGAGAAATCCTCTTGCTCTCAGCATTCGATTTGCAAAATGAAGCGAGATAGCCTCTCCTTGAGCACACCTCAGCCTTCACTGCAGCCCGGGCTGCACCTTTCCTGCTGCCTGTCAGGATTGCATTTCTTGCTTCATGTTTCCACTGTGTTGAGAACTCAGGTATTCATTGATCAAAGTGTGAGCTGCCAGCTAGCTTGTAGGAAAGGGTTTGGTCATTTGTGCCTATGACCACCGCATTCTGCTGCTGACTTACTTTTTTTCTGTGTAATATCTCAAGTCTCCTTTGTCCTGAGGTTGCTTCGTATTTTCTGTCATCAGCAATTTCACCAGTTCTCTGCTAACATTAGTGCCAAGCTCATTTACAAAAGCACTTTGCCAGATCTCCAGGAGTGATGTTTAACACTCCCCTGGCAGCTGCCCTCCAGTCTATGACAGCCCTGCGCTGCTCTCACAGCAGGTATTTATGGGGTTTATACTTTGTGCTAAATCACTTCTCCCTTTTCTTAAGAACTTTCCACATGGCACCTTATGAAATGCGCAATTTAAGTCCAGATAGGCGAGATCCACCCCATTTCCTTCACTAAGCAAATGGCTTGCAGCTTGTCTTGCCCACGAAAGATAAATGGGTTTGATAAACCCATTTAATCTCATGCCATTTACCTCCCTCTCTTTTGCTAGCCTTTCCTTCACCATTTTTTCTGAAGCTTTCTATGTACTATTAAGCTGAAACCTTCATGCCTGTTCTTGTCCAGATCAGTTCACTTCTTCCATACAGGCTCACTGTGCTCTCTCTGTCCCTGACTGAGGGACCTGTTAAAGATATCCGGCCAGTTCTTCCAGAGCTCTGGCATGCGGATTAGCCCGTTCCTCTGCCTTCAGTGCAGGAAGGAGCCCTGAGATTTGCTTCTATCTTGGCCATGAACATTTCCATACCCCCATCCCATTATTCTTCTCATCTGCAGCCACATGATTAACATCCTCAGTGAAAGTTAAGGCACAGTATGAGTTTGGGTTTTGCACATAGCTAATACATATTAACCTCTATCCCATGTATTCTCTCTTTTTCCTTCCCTGTTTTCTTCAGCTGTATACAACCAGGAAAAACATTTTCCCATTTTTATTAATATCACCTAAAAGACAGAACTCGAACTCACTTTTGAGACATAGCTTTTATACCCGATCGGTTATTTTGCTTTTTAAAATGATTCCTTGTAATGACTGCTCATTGTCAGTATAATTTCTGAGGTTGAAATTTATTCAACTGCATTCTCTGTCTTCGTTTTTCCCCTTCCCTGGGTTTTATCCCCAGTAAAGTTATGCTTACTCAACTAGAGTTTTATCCCCAGTCCTGGAGTCTCATCCCAGTAAAGTTTAGACATGTAAATCCCCGAGCTCCTGAGGAAAGCTGACTATAAGGATTAGTTCCTGTTATTTATTTAAATATGCCCATTGGAAGTCTGAAGCTGTATCAGTCATGCCTGCCTTGATCACAAGGCTATAATATTTTAAGTGTGATACTGTTTATCATTAAAAAACCTGAAGCATCTCAAGTCTCCCAGAAAAAACTTGACCAAAGTGGATTTTCCTGATATATCTAGGGTAAAAATAAGCAACACAGTGGAAGAGCAGAAGTAGATTAGTTGCTCTTTTTAGAAATAATTTTTCTACCTTAAAAATATAACTGTACAAGTCGCCTTTTGTGGTAAACACCAAAGAGGTGTTTTACCACAGCAGGGCCAGGAGACTCAGCCAAGGCCTTCTGGCTAGTGAGGTCTAGAGGTCTACCTGCCTCTCTTCACCCTGTTTCATATCTATTTTTTTCTCTGTCTCTTTCCTTTTGCTCTTCCTCTTCAGTCCCTTCTTCTGGCTTTCCTCCCTGCCAACACCCTGTCCCAAAGTCCCAGCACTGGACTGAAGTCAGAGAAGTGTCGGTGCACAAGGGCTTGACGTTTTCATCTCTCTTGCTGCAAGGCACGGAGGTTTGGCACCCAGTGCATCCCACAGCACAGCCGGCTGACCCAGCCAAAGAGTGTAACATCTTAGAAGTGTATTTCTGATCTCCTAGTGGGTGTCTGCACACATATCTAGGCTCCTTGGCAGACTTAGACCACCTGGTCTGGAGGGAGTCAGTGCTGCCGCATGTTCACTATAGCCAGGGCTTGGCTAGTGGGAGAGTAGCAGCCTGGCTGCAGTGCTGATATAAGCAAAACCACCTCGGATCCTCACCTCGGATCCTCACCAGTTCTTGCATAGCACGTTCTAGGTATCAAAGCTGAAGTGTCTCTAGAGATGTCCCCTCTCAAGGAAGGTTCTTGTACTCTTCCCACTTGTGTATGGCTGGCGGGCTGGAGGCAGTGTGCTGGAGACCGGGGCTGCAGTGGCAATGCTTAGCCCTGGGGCACACCACACCACACCTTGCCCTCCAGGCCCTCTAGGTCACTGGCTGCGGTGGACTTAGTCCACGCTGTGCCACGGCAAGCTGGACTGCAGCCTCAGGCACAACAGATCCCACAACAGCCCCTCAGCAGTGTGCACAGTGCCCCTGAGGGAAGGAGAAGGACTTAGGAACAGTGGGTGCTGCTCCCAGCCAGGCACCTCCTGAACACTGCCTGGGCTGTGCTGACCCTCCGGGTGGGCCAAGCGCTTCCCCCGTCTCTGCACCCCCCAAGGAGCTGGCCTGGCACAGGAAAGGTGAGGTGTGTCCTTGCGTTGGGGCATGAGCCATGGAGTCAGCACTTCAGGGCCGGGTTCCCACCTCTGACGCCGACTTACTGCGTGACCTAAGGCGAGTCACTTAGCTTCTTTCCTTCATTTCCTGACTCTGCTAAACGCCAGGGATAATAAGTAACTTTGTGTGAGTGCTATGAAGCTTTGAAATCTTTA
This sequence comes from Pandion haliaetus, assembly GCA_013401275.1. Taxonomy (NCBI): domain Eukaryota; kingdom Metazoa; phylum Chordata; class Aves; order Accipitriformes; family Pandionidae; genus Pandion; species Pandion haliaetus. The sequence goes on from VYZV01010892.1 coordinate 13,186, forward strand.
GATGAAAAGGTGCTGTATAATTGCAAAGCATTTTTAATAATGCTAATCATTCGCTTCACTCTGCATTGCCCGTCAGTCTCAGGCTGGAGTGCTGCAGGAGCCACCAGCATGCAGCCAGTGAGCATCGGGCTTTGCTGAAGTGGAGGATTTTCCTGAATTTATTTCCATTTTGACCTCATGCTGGTCCAAACAGGAATCTGAGCTCAGCCCAGGACCTGACAAAAAGCCGCAAACTCAGAACAGCGCCCGGCCCTTGCAGGCAGGAGCTTTCTGGAAAGCAGGGGTATTTGGGGGAAGGGAATTAAACAGCTGTGTTGACAACACAGACAATAGGGATCTGATTCAAGCTGAGGGGGGCTACGTGAAAGGCAGCACGAAGCTGAAATTAAAGCAACAGTGAAGAGGAACGAGAAGGAAGAAAGGAAGATCACTTCGGCTGAAATGCTCCCTGTTCGGAAGCAGCCGCAGCCACGTGTCCCAGGAGGTGCCTGGCTGGCACCAGCCGCCTCTGCATCCTAGAGAGGGCTTTATACTTTTAAATGCACTCCTGCCAGGGGTGCAGGGGCCTTCTGGGGCAGAGCGCTTGAGTGTGAACATTAATCCAGAGGATTACAAAGGCAGCACTTTTGTGAAGCACTGCAGCTAGAAAGAGATGAGGTTATCTTCTTTAGTTAGGCCTGCAGAGCTGATGTTTAACCACAATGTTATTTTTATTTGACTCACTAACACAACAGTAGCTAGTGATGCCTGCAGCTTGCTGCAGTCCAATGCCTCCTCTTCCAAACAGAGGAGACTCTGTGCACTGCTGGCAACTCCTATGATTTTGTCACAACCTCTGTGCTTTGGGGAATATATCCTAAAATCCCTGCTCCTTGAAACAAGGGAATTGTAACTTTCATTTACAAAGTATGTCTCTAGCCCTCAAAGTTGTGGATGAAAGATTTGAAAACATGAAACTAGTGCAACCTAAATGCTCAAAAAACTGGGAGGTGAATAAAGAGATCCTAAAGTCTGCGGGCTAATAATAAAAAAAGTTAGGAAAAGAAATAGTTGGCAAACAACTTCTTCTTGGGAAACGGGGCAGGGCTTGGGCTGACTCCTGGCTTTTTGGGACTTGGGGTTGCCAATACGCCTTTGAACTTTGCAGCCATTCATAAATACTTACATAACAACAGCAGCCACAACGCACTGGAGCTCTAGAAATGCTGACATGAAGAAAGCAGTGGGAAAAGATTATTTCAGCAACCTATGACAACTCACCTTGAAGCATTAATATTTAAAGATGGAAGACCCGAAGCCTCAACAACCCATATCCCCTTAGAAAGGAGCATCTTTTTGCTCCAGGAACTCATTTTGCACTGTAGTAAACCTCTTGTAGGTAAAGAGGAATTCAAAGGCTCCACAAGATCATAGAAGGGCATTGAAAGAGGTTGAATACATGTCTTGGTCCCTTGCATTTCAGGAAAATGATTCCTCTTCTTTTCAGTGGGTGGTCTTTGCTGAAAGCCACCAGGACCAAATAAGAGCAGATGTGAACTTCAAAAACCTCATAAGCACTGCTCTGCTTTATACTGTCTGCATCTTCAGGCATGTTCTCACAATCACAAGCAATCAAGATACTACAGCGGCACTAGTTATCGTGTATCAGCTGACTCACGCTAACTCCTGGTACACATACCTCCCCTGCTCCTCCTGAGCTAACATCCACTTGCTTAGACCACCTGCATGGTGGTTTAAACAAACATAGTTTACTTCCCACTTTGCTTTTCTGACAAGAAGTAATTCATGAAAGTGAGTTCCTGCCATTCCTTGCCATGGTGTGAACATGCCCTGAATGCAGGGAGATGGAGAAGCTCCGAGGGGGAACGTACCCAAACTGTATTTCTGATGGGTTTCTTTTACTTCAGTTTTTTTTTCTCATTTCAAGGGGCTGGCAGAGCCCAGCGCTTTCTCACACTGCTAGGCGCCGCTTGCATCTGATGCTGTTTTAAACAGGTACTTAACTTACCTTAAGGCTCAAGTGGCCCTCAATTCAACCAGACTCTCACTGCTGGTTTTGGGATCAGACACCACGGCGGGGGTATGGGAAGAGATATGCTGATGGCTGAACAGCAGCAGCTTGTGAATCAGCATCTGCCTTTGCAGGAAGAGAAAAGCAGAGGAGCAGGTAACACACAGCCTGTGAACATGCAGTCACAGGGACATCAGCTTGCTGGCGGGATATACCCATGAACACAGTCCTACCAATTTATTTTAGACCTCTTGGGTCCATTTCATACACAGCCCAGCACCAGTCACACAGGGTGCTGCCAGGTCTCCCTGCACCCCTGCAGCAGCTGGGCTTCCTTCTATGCCTGGCACAGGAGGGGAACGTCCAATGGCAAATCTCTACCCTGCCCACTAAAATACCTCTTATCCCCCACCCTCACCCCCAACCAGGCTAATTTGTGAGAGAAAAGAAAGGCGAAGGCTTCTGAGCTCATTTACAGCATCCTCACTGCCTCGCTAATTTCTTGGCAGACTAATATATAGCATATCCTGCCTGAGTTAATCTTTTCCAATTGCAATCACATGGAAATAGGCACTGGGCTAGCCCAGCTGGAGTGGTGCTGATCCCCATTAGCATCAGGACAGACCCGGATTGCTCTTCCTGTTGGTCTCAGTGTACTTTCTTTTTACTCAGCCACATCTGCTATGAGCATGCTTGTTTAAGGTCTGCCTTGTTTCCAGAGACCCTGCACTTTGTGTCAAGTGCACTTGGGGGAACACTGATACCAGTCCCTGTGTATGTCTCAGTGCAGCCAGTGGCTCAGCAAGCTCACCACCAGAGCTCATACCTACCGATGGAGTGTTATGGGAATTAGTAGTGAATGTGCTAAATAAGGAGGTTAGAAACTCGACTTGGACACACACCAAAACAGTATTACTTGTGATTGTAATGTTGGCAAAGTATGTCCAACTGCCAGCTGCTTAATGCTAAAGTCCATGCAAGGCAGCGCAAGTCTTGCTTATGTGCACACAAACACTGCCCTCCAACATGCCTACGTCTTGGGAGCCGGGACCTCTACAAAACACTAATAGCACTGCTGAGAAACTGGTTTTAACATCTCAGCAGTGATACAAACAGGCAATTTTTTTCTTAGTTCCCCACCACAGGTGTGCAAAGCACAGTGTGGCTACACCCACTGAGCTCAAGGTGAAAGTTTGCTGCCAAGATCACATTGCTATCTGCCAAAGATAAACTAGCTGCAATGCAAACACAGCCCAGCCGGAGAAGAAACCCACAAACAAAACAGGCTTCCTGTGTCCTCTAAAGACACCAAGGCGGTGTTTAAGGAAGGTGGAACTAATATGCATGTCCTCAAATAAAGCTCAGGAATAAGGGGAGGACAGCTTATAAACAGGAACCTTTGTTTCTAAGGCACTGGGAAGAAATCAGGCTGGAAAAGCTGCCTCCTGACCCAGGGCTGTGCTGCTGATACTGTCTTTCTTACCTTGAGGAATATTGGCCAAGACTCTGTCTGGCAATTATTTAAACATTTAATAGGCTGGATTCAGCCTGCCCTACGCAGCTTTCTAGTTCACAAAAAGCTTTTCGACATGCCCATTCATTCAGATCTGACCCAGTTAATTAAAAATTGACGTATGCTCCAATTTCAGTTTAAATGAAGCTACTTCAGGTAGCTGAACGCTGCTCCTGACAGACGTCCCTTTAACCAGAATAAGCCCGATGTGAACTGAGAGGAGAGTATTCACTGGCTATAATCATCTTGGGTATCTGATTAGAAATCTAACCCTGCAGTAGGCTGATGCAATCATGTGCAGATGAGCCCTAAGAAAACCATCTTCACTGTGTGGAAGACGGATCATGGTGGCTCCACCACTCCCCTGCCCACTCCCAAACCCCTGAGGATGCCTGGCAGGGCCCTCCCGAGCCTCATGTTGGCAGTAAAAAGGACCGGCTAGGAAGGAAGGGATGGAAACTACCTCTGCTTCTTTCACTTAAGCATCTGGGGAGTTGTGTTTCCATGGTGCTGTGAGTATATTAGGTTAGTATGAGTCTGTGTTTCATAAAGATTGGGGCCAGATTGCCAATGCTGTAACGCACTATAGCTCCAGTGAAAGCAAGCAAAGGGGAGGCGTGACATGCCAGGGCAGGTGGAGGGGATTCCTGGGCACCAGGTCAGCAAGGCTAGCTCAGGCCCTGCAATAAGAAGGCTGATCCTTACGGATATTTCTTTTGTGCAAGGGAAAAGGAGATTTTTTTTTTTGTTTCACTGCTGTGTTACCCAGTTCCACTAAGATGTTGTAGGGAAAATCGCTGGTCCTGGTCCAGTCCCTCTCTTCTCCACAACCGGGAGAACTTTTCCTCCACATATACATACCGCATACTCCCATGCTTTCACGTTGCAACATTGCATCAGGCAAGCCAAGCACATAAGGAGTGCTCAACATACTGACATAGATAAGCAGAGATCAGTGGAGTCAGATGCAGAAAAGTAAGCAAAGGCAAACCTGTTCTCTTGGGCTGCCCTCACTGCCACCTGCACAAACACAGCAGAGTCCCAGGCTGCATCAGTGCCGAAAAGCAGGTGGAGGGAGGCTGCTTCGTGTGGCACCGGCATGCGCTGAAGCAAGCTGCCGATCAGCCCAGCCCCGCTTGCGTCAGGGCAGTGTGTCCACCAGCTGAGCCCCACAGCGGCCTGATTCAGAGCAGGCAGCACCATTCCCGGCTCCCCACACACCCCTGTCCTCCCTCCTGGTCAGCTTCCCAGGGAGGGCTCCCATTTTTGGACAGCCTTGACCTGGCATGCTCTGCTGGTCAGGCAGGACAGCTGGGTTACAGCATGGCTGTCCAAGTGAGGTCGGTCACAGCTTTGTGTCAAAAGGCCAAGCTGGTATTTGGGCATGGGCTGGTATTCACGTGTGAAGCCTTTCACACCCAAGTTCCCCTTTCCACCACGAAAATTAAATGTGACAAAATCTGGGCTGGAAACTCATGTTTTGAACACCATAATTTGGGTTTGTTTTTTTTTTGTTACGGATATATGCTACCAAGTTAACACTTAAAAAATTGATTTGCCTGATTTCTGGAGCAAGACAGATTCATAGCTGTGATGAGTTGGTATCAAAATCACACGTACAAAGGTTTCAGTACATCCAGGACAGAAGAACCGAAACCATTTGTGCTTAAAATATATTACATGTGCGCCTCAGCTGCAAAACAGTTACTTAAAAGATGCTAAAGCACTGATTTAATGAACTGGGGAGTCAGAAAACCTGAGTGCCAGTATTTTGCCCATGACCCATTTACCCAGCCATTCAGTGGGGCAGACAGACCCATTCCTCCCCCCCCCAGCGGGTGGTGGGAGGCATAGCTCATGCTTTGATGGTGCCCCCCCCATGCCCTGCCTTGCATATGGACTGGACAGTACCTTGTCTCAGATTTGCTCCTAGTGTTTTCCACTGAATGAATTCATCAAAGCTGGAGGTGAAGTTTCCCCTCAGCTTTTGTCCTCATTGCATTCTTTAAATATTTAGTACAGGCATGTCTTTATATCACCCTGACTGAGGTTGAGTATCTTCTCCCAGGAGCTCCAGTTGCTGGTGATGGAGGTGGGTCAGGGAGAAGGCTGGGAAGTGGGAAAGGTCTCTGTGGAGCTGGGAGGGCACCGGGGAGGACAGTCTGCTGAAAAGAAGAAAAATCAGCAAAGGCAGAGGGAGACCACAAGGGAAACAGGGTAAACAGGCAAATGGGGATGTAGGTTGAGCTGAGGTGGAGAAGGTGCTTGCTGGGGACAATTTTATGTGGTGCTTTTAGAAGGCTGAGAAGACAACCTGGATGGAGAGAGAGAAAAGCCAGTGGGGACAGACAGCTTGCCCAGTTCATTCAGAAATAAAGAGAAAAAGGGAAGTGAGGACATATCTAGAGGGACCGGAGTGGGTAATAACAATAAATAATAATTACAGAATGAACTGCTGAGATGTGTTCACTTCAACTTCAGCACCAGACGATGGCAATCGCTCATGATCTGTATAGCACAACCCACCTGGTAAGAATCACAACTTCTAGAAATTATATTTAAAAGCAAACATTCTGGCCTCCTGCTTCCTTCTTACCACCCAAACTATCTTTTATTCATTTTGATTTTTAATAGATCCCCTGGGAAGCCAGAAGCATGTTGTTGCTGGGACAATTGCCCACCAATGTATATGCTTTATAATTCTCTTTATTAAAATCTTTCTTTTTAAGAAACACAAATTGAAACACTTTGCAATCAGTTACACAGATCAGTTAATATTGGTGACAGTTCCTACATAATGAAACAAGTACTAACAAATTCCAACTGTTTACAAGCCAAAACTTAAATTAACAAGATTATATAAGCTCAATAAATAGTACATCTGGTCCAGTTCAAGTATAATTCAACAAATCACAGCCTTAATCCTTAGAGAATAGAAAAACCCTGAATATAACCAGCCTAACACTAATTTAGTGTTAAAGCCAATATGAAACTTTGTCTAATTTTATGGGGCAAATGTTTAATTCTTTAATTTTTACTTCAAAGAAAGTAAGTTGCAGATTGACATTAAAGAATGTTTGAGATCAATAGAGATTTCACAAAGAGGAAAAACATAGTCCCTATTAAAAAAGTGCAATCTTTGGTTGAGATGTGTTGAAATGGTTTGTATATATTAAGAAGCTCCTTTTTAAATACCAGTATTTGTTTGGCTAGACCTGAGCCTGCTTTGTGCTATATATATATATATGTATTAATAAACAGCGTGGATTATAGTGATGATGAATTATGCCAACTAAAAAAAAAGTCAAGATTTTTAAATATAATAACCAAAAGAAACAACACATTTTTACACAAGCTGAGAAAGGTAAGCGTCTGCCTACAGTGGCCTTCTTCCTCAGCAGAATAGGTAGTAGAGAGAAGTTGAGGAGTTGAGTGCCTGTCAGCATTGCATGATGGCCTGTTGGAGAGGGAAGGAGATTATTTCTGAGTTCTCAAAGTGCATCAGGCTGAAAACTGATCATAGGGATCATTAGGAGCTAGTTGAGACTTGAGATTGCTTTTAACTGCTTTCAAATGTTGAGTTTTAGGGGGAGAAAGGACCTTCTCGAAGGGGAATTGCCCATTTGGCCATACCCAGGATTTTGCAGATTGCTGCTGTGTCAGGACAGAGCCCAAAGGGAGGGGGTGTCCAAACCACGTCTACAAATGTCTGGGTCTGATCATGTCTGCAGGGGCTGGGCACTGCACCTGCATCACTCACCTAAGTCATCTACCTCCAGAAGAGGAAACTACATAGGGCAGAGATGCCATCTGGAGCCTCCTCCTTCCTCAGTGGCAAGTAAGGGCCTGTACCCATGACCCAAACAAGGTATCTGGAGCCAGGACAGTTCCTGGTGAGCCTCAGTAAAGACTCCAGCTTTCGGAGCCCTAATGGAGACTAAGCCCTAAGCGATTGGGGACTGAAGGATACCAAAGCCCACTCTCTCAAAAGGGTTTTTGTGTGTCTAATGCAACGGGCCAGGAAAAAAAAGGAGGTTAAATATGCAAGCTGTGAATAATGGGAGTGAACCTGGTTCAGAACCAGAGGAGGGGGAAAGTAGTTTGAATCATCTCCTGTAAATCCAAAAATAAGCCCCTGGGTAAACACTCATTTTAATTATTCCTCTGCTGCCAGTCAAAATCTCATGGTTACCTACTGCTTTCCCTGCCTGCCTGTATCCACCTGTTGTGTTTTCAGAAAGTCTGATTTAAAGCTCTTTGGCCTGGGAAAGTCTTTGTTGTGGATTTGTGCCGTGCCTATAATAAAGGCAGTGGACCTGTAGCTTCTACTGCAATACAAATAAAGAGTAATAACAGTGATACTTTTCTCATTTGAGGTTACCTGGGGATAAAGTTGCTGGAGGCATATGACTTTGATATACAGTCAGCTATGTCTCACATCCAATTAAGCTTAACCACATGGTCTAACAAGCTCCCATTAGGCCGGTGAGAGACCCAGCTTGATAGCAGGGTTAGCTTCAAAGAATTGATGCTTGCATTTGTAGTGATTTCCTTCCCTTGTGCTCAGATTGTGCTGAAGGGCATGAAGGGAACTTCGTATTCAGATGGTACATGACCAGCTTGAGAGCTCTGCTTTAGAAGACAATTGCACAATCTTTACTGCCATTTTCGTAATCTTACAGCTTGCAATACAAGCTCTTGCCCTAATAGCCCTGTGCTCAAATTTCACTGCAATGTGAAAAAACAATCAAAGAAAGACCCAACCCTTGAAGGAAAAATACCTGGTTTGCAATATTGTTATTTTTTTTCCATAGGGAAAAACAAAACAGAAAAAAAGCTGTTTTAAATGACAGATGGACCCAAGTCTTAACATATTTCAAGTCTGGACAAAGGAGGATTTAGCCTGCAATGTTTTTCATTTCCCCTTGTCTTTTGGATAGGCCATGTCTGAATCTGGGATGCAAAGAATCCCTCCACTTGCAAGAAGCAGGAATTCCAAATATGAAATCTGAACCCACCTCTGGTAAGAACGAGTGGAAAGCATAGGCCATGAAATGGAACGGGGCTTCAGGCAACAACACCAAGCACCTCTGAGACACACTGCCTGGCTACAGGGTACTTCAGAGAATTAGCATGGCTGCTGGCACAAGACATAATGGAACAAACACTTTGGTGGAAGCAGTTTTGGCCATTTAGCCACTTTGCAATATTTTGCGACATCCATGTTGTTCTTAGGGATGGCTAGAACCTTCTGGGAAACTATTTCCTCTGCACAACATCTAAACAGGACATCCAGCACCGGCAATTTTTACAGAACATACTGTGACAAATATTAGAGTAAGGCAAAGAATGGAAATTCGTCTGCAAATCCCCATCTGTCAAGATTGCGTGGGGCATTTTATAAAAGCATAACTCTGGGATCAATTCTGGCAATGGTTTGCATACATATTCACTTTACTACACAAAGCCCTATTGAAATGAACCAGAAACTTGTACAGTGCATTTCAAAGGGACTTTGCAAAATACTAAGCAACAACTGTGCAGAAACAATAGCTCATAATAATGCCAGAGCTGCTGGTGCATCCTGTGTTCTCAGTGCAGCATTCTGTGAGCCATCAGTTGTTGTATTTGCCTTAAAAAATTCAGGGAAATAAAATACAAAAACAATATTAAAAGTCTGGCATCTTTCCATGAAAACCAGGAAAATTCAACATTGCCAAGCTGAGCAAAAGCAAGCTTGAAAGAAAACAAAAAGACCCCAAAAGCAAGGATCTTGAATAAAATGTCTAAAAGAGACATGGTCCGAACATATGGCACTTTAAAAAGTCTCTCGTGAGAGTTTCAAGTCTGTAAGACTCAAAGTTGGCACCCTTTAGAATTATCAAAAATAAGAGTTCCAAACACAATGGTACCTGGAGAGCATCCTGATCACACCATGGAAAATGCTGAAAACCAGAGCAGGTTAGCTGTCAGCACGTGTATTCAAATTGCTCTCGCTGTGCTGGGTTCAGGCTATACGGTCCCTGGGACAGACTGTGGCTCCCTCTGCATTTGTACAACACAGTCAGTGCTTAACAACAGAAACATTTTATCATTTCACCAAGCTCTAAGAAACATGGAGGTGGATGCTGATGGGGTTTATGTTATGCCATCTACTGACTAGTTTTAGCATAATGGCTTTAGATGTCCTATGCAAATCCTACTTCTCACTGGGGCAAGGAGTGAAATGGCTGAAGATATTTTAAGCAACATTAAAGCCTATTTATAGTCACATCTCCTTTCCTTCCAGCGACCACTGGAGGATGCTGAGTGCTTCTAAATACTCCACCTGACCTCATGTGTCACTTCAGAATTAAAACTTCAAGAATCCCTGAGAATTCTGATTTAATCTAGGAAACCACTCCCAGCACGCAGAGTGTGAGAAAGAATTGCTCCACTTCTTACAGATATGCCAGCATTGCTTCACCGTGGGAAACAGTTTCAGGCATTTTGGTTTTTAATGGCACTCTGGGCATAGATGCATGGAACATGCTCTTTATTTCCCCTCCTCTGTACAGTGCAAATTGACAGTTATATTATAGAAATAAAAAAAATGAAGTATCAGCATTCACTCATTTTAGCTCTTCCAGTTCATCCACATCATAGTTTTTTCTTCGCAAAGTGAGGAACAATGCCAGTGTCATCCTGAGGCAGATGGCTGCCTTCTTCCTTCATTTTCAGGCTCTCTTCTGCAAGCTGGGATAGATACTTCTGCAATCACATCAAAAACAAAGCATCATTACCAAAACTGAAAATACTCAACATGGGATGCTTTATGCCTTTTCAGAGCTCTCACACTCTCACAGCATCTCAAAAGGGAAGAAAGCACATAGAAACCCCATTTTGGTGAAAATTCAAGCCAGGAAATATAGCTGTGTCAGGCAAACTACCTGCACACACGGAGATCGCCAGAAGTTCAGTGATTTACTCTGTGCCGCAAGGGGAACTGGTGACAGAACCAGGAGGACCATGACCCCCCACCAGTCTGTGTAACTAGACCTCACCTTTTCTCCTTGCAAACTCTCTACTCCCATACACTATAGGGCAGGAACTGAATCACTGAGTCAACTGAATTATGCTAGTGTAAGACTGGTGTGTCAGAAAATAGATGCAGTTTCTGAGTCACAATTTAAAGCAAATATATTACATTTTCAGCATGTCCAGTTCAGAGATACACCTTTTGCACAAGAACATTTGTTTTAAGGGAATAATCAAACTCAGTAATAATTAACAATATTTAGCACTCTGGCTAGAGTATTTACATTTATTGTGTTTCTCTAAGATAAAGCCTTTCAGTGCTCTAAGTACTCAGTGTGATTTAAAAATACAGACATGGCCAGTGAGGCTTTCAGCCTTTTGGCAGTGCTCTTGGTTGGCAGAGCTGCACACAAAATGAACGATAAAGTGGTGTGGGTCTGGAAATGGTGCTCAAAGTATTTATGCAAGGTCAACAGACCTAGAAATGGATGGAAAGAAGCTTCTTCAGCAGCAGCTAGTCTAGAGATACACATGGGAAATTCCCACATGATAATGTAGATGCGTTCTTATTAATGACTTACAACACATGCAAGAATAACTGACCTACATATTATTAAGATCATAAAACTCTCTTTTCTAGCTGGTTATTCATTCTCATTTGTTTTGAAAAGACCATCTCACAGCACTGTAAAATTTTATCTACTTGTGAGATTCCCCCAGAGTACAGTTTACTCTTTGACATCCCTGGGGAAGAGGTGAAATGAGAAATGGATGTAAAAAACCTAAGGGCTGTGTTAGGACTGCCAGGTTGTGTCACATAAATACAATTTTTGGATGTAAGACATACATCTGAAGGGGACTCTGTAATGGTAATGAATGGGCATATACCTGTGCCAAAATGACAACGGCACCCTTCTTGCTCTGAATGTAGAGATTTGGCTGTGGAACTTACACAACTCTCAGTCTTGATCCCTGGGTACAAAATTCCATGTGGCAGAAAGCCAGAGTAAATGTTACAGTAGTATACAGAGATATAGGGTCCATAAAGGCTGGGAGAAGTGATCCATACACCATGAACTGTAATAAATCACTAACGTTTGTCATTGGATCAGATAACCCACGCATTTTTGTTCTTTAATGATTACTCACCAAAGTAAGACTGAGGTTTATCCACCACCTTTAGCTGACATTGTCAGCTATCATGAGTACCACAAACACCAGTTTTGAAGTTCACAGGCCAGACATTCAGATTAATTTATAGCAAAATAACAGTCAAGGAAGAAGTATTTTTTCATTTAAATACAAGTTTTGATGAATACTGCATAAAGCCAATGGAAAACAGGATAAAATGCTGCACTGAATTGTCAAGGTAGCTTACAACAGATGAATCTGACAGCTTTTTGTGGTAGTGGTGGAAGGGATGGCCAAATGATGGATTTTTTTGACATGGAAAATGCAGTGGATCTATAAATATAAATATCACCTAGGAAAATCATTTATTAAGCTGAAGAGAATGGAAAATTACAAAAAGCCTGCAAGGCTGACAAAGAAACAGTTGAATTTTTTTCAGTAATTGCTGTTCTTCAAGGGGCACCATACTCACACGAAGTTGACTATTGTACTTCAAGAAAAAATCATCATCATCTAAGCAAGGCTTTTTAAAGAAAACTGGTAAACAAACTGTTTAGTTTTGCATTCAAATCCAAACACTGAACATGTATTTTGAACGTGGCTCCAAGGAGATCACATGAAAGACAACAAGTAGCAAATCAACTATGAAAGACTCATAGCCATGACAGCATTTGAGCCAATGTCATTGGCATAGGACAATGCTACTTGTCATGCAGGCAAGACAACAGAAAGACAGTCTGCAGCAGCAGTCCCATAGCTTCGCATACAGTAAGAGTTAGAGTCCATAGTTCTTATGTTGGTGGATACACACATTAAATTGCATCATCATAGGAGAAGACTGACATTTCTTGCAGAGTGCATAAATAAGCATTATTGCAACTAAAAGGGTTCTGGTAATACAGAACAATGACTTAAAATTTGCTGAGTTTCCATTTGAGAGGGCAGGAGTTGGATGAGACATTTATTTCCTCCATTTAGTAAGATAAGAGGTATGGCTCAACAGAACAGTCTGTTTTCATTACCATATTTGATGGACTCAATTTTAACAGCTTTTGTGGTCTTTGTTCTTTTATCTCAAGTCAGTGTTAGATATCTACACAGTGGTCATGGGAAATGTCTTAACAGGGAGAAAAAGAGGGTTTTTTTCACACTGACTCAGTTTTATTTGGACTTTTTTCCCTATGACTAACAAAATTACTTAGAAAATGAAAAAAAATCCTTCTTCTTTCCATGGGACCAGTTGCCAGGGGCAGGGGCTGGATCTTTGTAATCTTTGGTTTAGAACAAGTTTCTTTGGGACAGACTCACATGGGATACACAGCCTGCACCTAGTGATGCCACCTGTGGTGAATCCCTCTGGATTTTTTTGTATGAAGCAAAAAAAGGCATGCAAACTGAGCACCTGTTTTTCAAGCTTACACTTGAAGGATCCATTATTAGCAAGCATCGCAGCTCTGCAGGCACAGTCTTTGAAAGCCAGCGGCCTTTGTATGATTACAGCTATGTAACTTCAGGAAAGTCAAGGAGAAAATTCTCCCAGAGACATTATTTGACTCTGAGTGTCACTAGAAAAGCTAATGCCTACTAGCCAGCTAGGGAAAGATACTATTACTTGAAGAGAAGCAGAGCTCCAGCATTTACTGTGGGCAGAGGGAAGGAACAGAGAAAGAAGGAGCAGCGTTGCTATGCTCTTTCATGACTTTTACTAAGAGTATGTGAATGCCAACAAAAGTGTCTTCTGCAGCGTACACACCCTGCACACAGGCAGGGCCTCAAGATGAGAGTCAACGCTACCTCCTTTGAGGAGTCCTCAGCAAAGGGCAGTTAATGCTCATGCTGTCATGACTGCTACTATCAACTGTGCATCTGAAAAGTGATAAAGGTAGGGTCTTTTGATTGTACTGCAAGCACCTGTGGTCTCTGTGTGCTGTTATCAAGAGCTGATATGATATGGTACATTCTTATGGAAACCATACAAGTAATGACATGCTTCTGCATATCCTTATAGAAATTATTCAGTAGTGGTGTTCTGCATGGCTGATCTTCCATGCTGTTCTGTAGCACAGGGAGGTGATTTCAGCGGGTCACAGGAAATGCCTCAGAGAGCCTGTGCGTCACAAAGTACTGCGTGCTGAAACATGCTGCAGAAATTCACGCTAATGCAAAAATAAGTCTGGCAACATTATTAAACAAGTGGCATGTTTAATGCTCCTGAAATTAAGAAATAAGAAAGGCTGCTGCTGGGCTGACTCCCAGTGATAGAAACATCTGGGACCCTCAAGAACAGAGAATTAAAGATCTGAGTTGCATGCTGTGCTAGTGACAAGGACTGAATGTAGATGAGAAGATCAAATTATCACCTGGCCCTATTTTACTTATGATCTAGAAGTTGATTTCAAGGACCTGGGAGTGAGAAATTAGTATGCTAACATTTGGAACTACTGAAGAGTTTTGCTTATCTAAATTTCACTTCATCTGAATTCCGTCCACAGAATAAAACCTAATTTTTTTGTAGCATCATCTGTTTTACGCACAATCCACCCCATGAGCTAGTTGTTAGCTAGCTTCAGGTGTGTATTTACCTGAAGATTTTTGTAGTGAACAGTACTTCTGCAGTGACTCGTCTTTGCTGTCTCTTCATTTGTGTAGAAGAGTCCACAGAGCTTGCAGTAAAACCCAGTTCTAGGCACCACAAATTCCACACCTATTGAGAAATTCTGAATTACATTAAAATGTCAGTTGAAACCCTTCCCCTCCACAATAAACTTACTTTCAAAGAAAAAAGTTGCTGTTTAGTTAAATGACATAGATATAAAGACTGAATCCTGGATTAACTTCTCTGATTTCCCTAACTTTGCAATACTGAGCTGCAGTTTAAAATCCTGTGCATTGCAAATACACCTTCCACTTCTCTCTTAGATATTATACATATTTAAAAATGTACCTTCTTGCACATAATATTGACTGGAAACTTCATTGTGTAACCTCAAGGGCTAGAATAGCAATAGTACTTATTAGCAGTAAATTCATGCTCAAGTTACACAGATTGCTCTTTAGGATGCACTTCTTCCAGGTGTTTTACTCATGATCAGAGTTTACACAGTAAAACCTGTTTCTTTCAACAGCTACCCCTCTGTCATATACTCTGTGCCTTCACTCTCCTCACATCTGTTCTGAAAAATAAACATAGCAAGTAGCCTTAAAGTGACATCTTGTTGTAAGGTCTAGGTATTGCAGTGGGCAGCGCTGCAGGCTGAGGGCAGCCTGGGCCTCTGAACGTACCCAGGGGAATGCTGAGTTCAGTGAAGACGTCCTCTTGTTCCCAGCCTGGTGGAGAGTGCCTTCTTTTAGACTCTACCTCTGGGTATTCCAGAGATCTCATTTCCAGGTACCTAGAATTTGCTTAACAAATGAATAAATGTATTGAATGAAAATAGTTTATTAGTTTAAACAGACGTTTGTAAACTTCTTGGGAACACTTTCTGGGTGGATCTATAAATGAAGTAAAATCTGGAAAAAATGCTTTTCCATTCAAATCAGAGGCCTACTCAGTGCAACTCCAACAGCTGCACTACACCGTGCAGCACCCCTGTTTCTCCCAGTAGACCATTTTTCTATTTCTAATTTCATGTCCATTATGTTTTTTTCTTTTCATATTTTAATCTCCAAATAGATCTAGAACATTACACATGCCTCTGGCACAAGCATGGTCTTGACTGCAGTTCTGTAACCACGTATGGTACTGCACGACCAGTGATGGAGCTGGGCTAACACAGGGGCTGCTGAGAAAGCGGGGGACAGCAGGACCTGCTGAGAGCAAATCCCCAAACTGTCTAAGGAGCTATGTGGGCAGAGCAAACGTGCCTCTGGTAGGACCCCTGCAGCATCATTGTCATCTTCTCCCCCAGAGCCACTCTTTTCCCATCCTCGGCTCTCCAAGGGGTAGTTTCTGCTTTATGGCTCTCGGCCACTTGAAGATTTTGGTTCCTGGCCAGTAGGGATGGGATGGTTGGTCCCTGCTGACTGACATTAATGGGCACAGGTAGGAGATTCAAGGTGTGGAAAACAGTGGACTGATTTGCTGAGGCAGATAAAGCCAGTCAAAAGAACAGAGGCTCTCCCCTCCCAACATATGGATCACTTTTGTTTAAAAAAAAGAGAGAAATTTGTTATCACAGAGCAACAGAATTACAGATAAACTGGTCTGATTCCTATTCTTCAGTTCTTACATCAAAGAACTAGTTCCCTTACCCTGACAAAAGTTCTATTGCATTGCAAATTTCACCTAGATAAGGGATATATTTTCTCATAAAACAAATACATTTTCGCCCAAACCAAACCCTTCTTGCTTTTCAAGTCTGTAGTTCAAAGATCTGCAATTTCTGGCTATGAGAATGAATTTTTCTTCATTGTTTTAAATATGTCTATTACATGATTTAAAAGAAAATAATATAAAATCCTGACTAGTCGGCTTACAAGTTAACTTTAGCCCATCCCAGGTTTCCAAATCTGCAACAGAGATCCTGGAAAACTTGCAAGCTTCAGTTAGCTCTTCTTAAGACACCCAGGGCCTTTGTAGCAACTTAAGTCCCACTGAAGTTGATTTCTGGGCTTCTGAGCTGGCAGCTGCATTGGCAGAGAGCCTAGAGCCTTGCACTGCAGATCCCAGATATCAAGTCCACACAAGGGACCTGGGAAGCACAAGCTCCCCTGGAGCTTCCAGGCTCCCTGCTGGCAAGTTGGAAGCTGAGATGCTGAAAACACCGAAGTAACTATGCTCTTGGGATACCCAACTCTTTCGTCAGCTGGCTGCCCATGAAGTGGGCAGCCCAGGGGGGCCAACCTTTCCATCCCCAGTCCCAGGGAGCTTGCATGGCCGTGTTATCTGCAAATATGCAAAGCCTGGCAAGGTGTCTTCAGGACAAATATATAAGTATTGAAAACTGAGTGAGTTTCAAATCTGTTATGGAGGAAGAAGTTAGTTCAAAATAAAACATTCACATTAAGCGTTCCAGCATTTTCCAGTGGAAAATTGCACCCTCAAAAATCTTCCATCAACTTCTGTTCACAACTCCTTCTCCATCACACAGGCTCCGGTAGCAACAAAAAAGAACATTCCTGGCCAATATGGTCTATGTTGTTTTCCACTTCACCTCATTATACACAACCCATTTGCTCCACTTTCATTTGAAAGTGTGATGAGGGACTGAACTCACTTTCAGACATTCAAGACCCTTTTTTTCCTGACAGCTAAAATATTAATAGGCGGCTACGATTACATTTATTGGCATTATCTCACAGCATGTTCTGTCAGTTATATTACAGGCAGCATGCCGTAGATAACAGGAGATGTTAAGGCAAGTCCTGACAAAAGGCACATATTTGCGTGAACAGGGACTGAGAAGTAACGATCTATGGATGATTTCCATGTTACTAAGGCTTCAGTACAGTGTGTAGGAATACCCACCTTGTCCAGGAGCCAGCCAGACATCACAGATGCTTTTCTGTTGACCTTCAGAGACTGTCACTCATTTCATTGACAATTCAAAATAAATTTAGCAAAGCACTGAGAGAGTTCAGCTAAACTCATGTGAACCTTGACATGACAATTTTAGAAGCTTATGCCTTTCAGAAAGCTTGCAAGCTGCTTATCATATTTCCTTTACACTATTCAGCTAAGAGCCTGTAATGGTTTAGCTTGGCGAAAGGCACTGGGGTTCTTTTACTGAGCTGCTCCAAGGACAAGTCTTGATACTATTAGCAACATTTATTCTTGTTAGCAATAAATTTCAGTCTACTGTCAGAGAAAACATGCAAGGCTTTCTGCAGGCTGAAAAGAAAAAAAAACAGTAGTTACCCTTGGCCTCTGGACACTCTTGGCTTCCATGTCTTGTTTCCTCACTAGCGTTTTTAACAAGCATTTCCATAACTTCTCTGCTCTCAGCTCCTTGTGATCCCATCTGTTTGTAATCATCTATAAATGTATCAGGGAGCTGGAGAGTCTCTTCTTTCAGAGCAACAGAAGGTATATGGTGATCTTCGGGCTCTAAACGAGTGTCAGAGCTCTTATCAATTTTTCCTTCCTTCTGCTGGGTATCAGACTCCTTAGCAGATTGGTCTTCTTGCAATTCCTCTGGCTTCTGCTCAGGGTCCAGATTTAGGCTTGATGCTTCAGTTACAGCATCATCATTATCATCCTCCTCCTCATCATCCTGACAGCCGCTAGAAGCTACACTGCCCTTTGCTGATCTGAAGTTTGCTTCTAAAGCTTTATGGGCAAATTTGTCTTCACTCCTGATTAAGTGGCTGTGATCGTTTTTCAGTTCTAACATAGTTGACATACAGGGACACATTTCTGAAGCAGTTTTATTTTTTTGATCAACCGGTACTATTTCTTCAAGCTCAGTTATATCAGGCTCCATAATTAAATCATCTTCTCCCACTTCATCTACTGTCACTAATTCCTCCATGTTAGCAGGATACCAGGTCTCACCTTCTATCTCACTTCCACTCTCCCAGTCTCGGTCCTGTCACAAAGATGCAAAACATTTGAGAGATCAGTGATTACAGATCATCACTGTTAAAAAGTGGGCTTTGAACAACAGTAACCAGGAAGAACGTTGATCTGGCCATGCCTAACCCCTCTTGTATTTTACTTTCAAAGAACGGCATGCCTTGGTGTTGTGATTTTAAACCTTATGCGCAAGGACAAGCAATCTCTTTTTAATTATCACATAAACTTCACTTTGTGGAGATTCTGTAACTGCCTTGGGAATTACAGTCTCTCCAGTCTCCCACTTCTTACTTTTCTGTAGCAGTAGAACAAGGCACAAACTGTTATAATTTATTATGCAACTGACACTACTGTGTGATCCCCAAGGAAAAGAATCTCTCCCCTTCCTCTACCTCCATCCCAGGGTGGCGAGAAATAGGCAGCACAATAAGAATATACTGAACCCCAGTCTAGCCACTGTGGCTTTCACTTTGCTGGACTAAGTCCTTTAAATTTCTACGGTGACTGAGAAAACATGGCTACCTTCTGCAGTCATTTACTTCCACAAGTAAGAGGCCTCTACCAGGGACTGTGTTGGCAGAGATTGGCCTAGACCTTAAGAAAAATCAGTTTTACAGTTACACTCCAAGGTACATAATCTGAAATACCTCATACATGCAGTTATAGACATAGGACTCAGACACTAATATTGGACTTCAGATGTGTTAGAATGATAAGGTATATGTTACTTTTAAGACACTGTTGCAGCTTAGATTTCAACTCCCAGACTCATCATACACATAATCTATTAATAATCTGGATTCTCCTCCTGTTTGGCCATTCCCACACTTCCCCTCCTAGAATCCTAAAACAGCATGAAAACTCTGGGAGTTATCACTGTTCTTGCCAGGAGATCAGTTTTCTGCAGCAACAGATATCAACAGCTTCCATATCTGACCATCAACCCATGACCCTACAGATATGAAGCTGGAGAAATTCCAAGGACATTGCTGTCCCCAACTGCGATGATGCAGTAGGGGTGCTGTAATGACATTATTTAATTAAAACCAGAAACAATCCGAAGAGGTTACTATCTACAGTCCATCTAAGGCCAATGTTCTGAAAAGTTTTCATCATTAGTCCCCTCCTGCTCCACTAACTGACCACATCTCCTATTTTTGGGCACGGTTCAGAAAGTTACGCAGTTCATTTGGGCATATGTTACGTCTGCCAGTGCCAAGGGCTATGCATGTGAAGCAATGTACATCGGCAAAGAGCAACTAAAAAAAGTTCTGGAGACTTCAGGAAAAGCTATCCCTTAAAGCAGAGGTCAAGAAAAGGCAAGTTAATTTAGACAACCCCCTTCTACAACCCCTTTACATGCCTTTCCGTGGGGGTTTAATATTTCAGTTGGGAGAATGTGCTACCAAGCCTGGGTTTTCACTCATTTTGTCACAGAAGCTTCACCATCAACATATCACCAACCTTCTCTTTTCTTGTGTTTTCCAAAATCTCTCCAGATTCTTTTCCTTGTTTATCAGCTGAAGGTGAGCTCTTCTCTGGAACTTGCTCCTCTTTTCCAAGCTAAAATGATTACAACATATACATGTATAGCAACACACAGTGGTGCTCTAGTATGTTTCTATTCTGGGTTAAGGGAAGCAAAGTCACTCACAAGGTCACATTCTTTATTTCTAAAGTTTATGCAAGTCAACTAGGCTGTGGGAAAAGACCTAACAATTGGATTCCATTAGCAAAGCTGCGCAAAGAAGAATTAAGAAAAAGAAATTTAAACTAAATTAGAGATTTGTAATTTATATCATAGAATTGGCTAGAAGACAGGTGGGGGAGAATGTGAATTCATTAAAATTTCCAGCCTCCACTCCTCTGTTCTCTATCCACATCTGTTATGTTGGCTCAGACATGGTAAGGAGAGCAGCAGCGTTAAAACTCTGCAAAAGACCTCAACTGTTTTGTTTATTGGTGTAGGATCAGCTGAGAATGCAACTGCTTGCACAGTTCATACTTTGGAAGAACAAAACCAAAGTACTACCTGGCACTTGGCAGAAGAGGGGCAAGGCAAAAGTGTGAGTTCAAGGCATTCAAAAGTATTACTTCCTTTTAAAATAAATTATTAGCAGTAGTCCCTGGAGAGGCATGCCTTTAACAAAGCCACTTTAAAGTAACTTGAAAAACACGCAGAGGAGTGTGCAACACTGGTGATATAGGATGCTGTCTGACGTTTCTCTCTGACATCTCCTCCCAAGGAACCATCCATCACAGTGAAGTACCAGCCAAAGGAGAGATATGACAAAGGGTGCTACAGACACACGTACCTATGGCATGAGGTAGCGCTGCTGCCTGTTACAGAGACTAGCTGAGTTACAAGATCTAAAGATTTCCACCAACCTTGCCCCCACACGAGAAGAATGAACACAAGGTCAACTAAAAACAATCAAAGATGGCCCTGGCAGCACAAAGTCACAAGCTAGAGATGGACCCCTGGTCAGCAAAGCAGCTCTGCAGCCTCCCGTGCCAGCATCCCCGGGGGTGGATGACGGCAGTGTATCACCGGGGGGGCTGGGGGAGGAAAGGTGGCCAAGACCCAGTAACAAGATCCATAAAGGGTGGGGATATGAGCAGGGGCTGTACTGGGACTGAGCGAATGAGGCACCTTGATCTGTTCCCTCTTCACTTTTTCCCAGTGGAGAATCAAACCCACAAATGCTGCCACTTTACCGACTGGGAGTGTTTCTCCAGAGATCCCATAATTTCACAGGTGAACTGATTCAGTGGTTCTGCCATGGGAAGAGATTGCTGCCAGCACACTGAAGGGAAGTGGTGTGAATTATCCCTGCCACAGCTGAGGGTAGGGACATATGATTAATAGAAACCAACTGCTCTGTCGAGTTGACCAAAAAGAAAATGTTCCTCATTAAAAGTTCATTCCCCATTTTAGCACTATAACAACCAGTTCCCTGTATTGTCCTACAAATATTGTGCATCCCTGTAAAATACCACTTAATTCCCAGATAACTCAATCCACATCACAGGCAGAGGAAAGAGGTGATGGATGCAGAGACAGCAGCTATGGGGTATTCTGCACAGATGTAGAAGAGAGGGCAGTAGGGCAACTGCCCCTGCACACGCAACATGCATGCAAACAGCAGACTGTCACTTGGTTTTGTTTTCAGTTGTTTGTCCCCTTCACCTCACTGGTTACCCAGAGGTTCTGGGCTTGACACAGAAAGACAACACCCATGTACCCAACACCACAACAGTGTAATAGATCTGCATGATCTGGGCAAAGACGTAAGCAAGATGACCTCCCAAGATCTCTTCTAGGACTATAATCCTTGATTTTACCATGGCAAAACACTGCATCTCACCAGTACCACACCCACACAACTGGTCTAAAATCTTTCAGAAAATATATTACTTTAGCATTTAGCTTCTTGTTACATACAGTTTGAGATCTCTATTTACCTCAGTCTCGGGAAGCTTGGTTTCCTTCACATCACTGCCTTCAGCAGCAGCATCTTCCTCTTGGTCTTTTTCAGCCTTCTTCACCTTATTCTTATCACTTTGTTTTTGCCTGGAGCCCTCAGACACTTTGCTGTGCTTCTGTTCAGCTGCCTCGTCCCTGGCAGCATCCTCGCTGTAAGAATGCCTGCGTTCCCTTAACTTCGCCTCCTCCTTTCTCTTAGATCTCCCAGGTAAATCCTGCAGCTGCCTCTGAAACTTGTCAGATTTCGACTTAGAGACTTTTCGGTAATAGTCATCTTCCCTGCTCTTGTAGCCAGATAAAGGGTGAAGGGAGCCAGGGGAACCACTCCTTAAATACTTTTCTCTGTGCCCTCTGCCTCCTTCAACTCGTTCATCCAAATCAAACTTGTCCAGCTGTCGGGAATAATGTTTCCTCTCGTGTACCCACGTGTCGGTCCTGTCCCTCTTCTCATCCCCATTCTCTCGCCATTCTCTGCTGTCTCTTTCCTCTTCCCGTCGAGAATATGGGGACTGATCCCATGACTCTCTCCCATTTCCCCAGTCAGTCCTACCGGTCCCCATCGGGCTGTGGGGTGAACTGCAGGAAGTAAAGCTGGGAGTGTGGGATCGGGGCGATAGGGAACGGCTTATGGGGCTGCGAGAGCGGGGTCTCTCCGTGCCATACCTGCTGCAGAGGGAAAAGAGAGCTGTAACTGGCTGACTCACTGTGGTCTACCATGTTCTTGCATGCTGGAAACACATGGGGACTGCGCTGGCACCTGCGAACCCGAGACCCCAGGCCTCTCACAGACATGCACTGCACAGCTGCAAACACAGTGAACAGGAGAAAAGGCAGTGTCATATCCACAGAGCTTAACTAAATCCCCACAGATCTGTCAAGAATATATTCATTCATTCTTAAAAGCATGTCATAGGGGTTTAGCATTAAAAGCTTATAGTATGTTAATACCTTTACAATGACCCTAATGTCTGTATCCTTAACACTCATTCATCTAAGGCATCTCTGAGACAAAAGTGACAAGAACCACCTGTTTAAAAGAGATGTTTTAGTACTCTGATTCCTCTCCATTTTTGCTGGAAAGTCCAGAAGTCAGGCAGATCAGAAATATACCCAAATACATTTTAATCTGAACTGGCTCCTTCCCTCTAGGTCTCGCAGAACCCCCAGCCTTTACACTTTTCACTCAAGGGGGAGAAGAGGGGAACAGCTTCATTTGTGTGTCCTTCACATGCCAGGTGTATTTTTTGAGTCGTCATCATCATTCGTAAGAAAGAGTTCATTTATTTTTGTAACGTGCAGTTTCAATCTGATCTCACTATATAGGCCCTGTACCTACTATTGTACCGACTTTTATTTTTACAGTGATTTGAAGTGAAATCCAAATTACAAAAGCAAATGAGGTAAGAGGGGGAAACACACAGATAATTCTTTTTCTACCTGCAGGTTTACAGACTTATCCAGGTCCCAGTTTCAAACTATGGAGAAACTTTACCTGTCCACTTCACGCAGCAGGTCCCTCTCCCTCTGCGAGTGGATGTCCTGGATGATAGCAGCCACGTTCTTACCTGGTTTCTAAATGAGACAGACACTGTTTAGCATGCTGCACTACTCTCCAAGCTAATATAGGTGATTTGTCCTTCAAGAAACAGCACCCATGCATCATTTAATTATATTACTACTGAGAAATATCTGGTTTCAGTGTTGTGGTTACAGTCTTTTCTGCAGCTGGTATCTCAATAACATGATCAAAGCAGTAAAATGATACAAATGGAAAATTTGCTCCATTCTGTTGTAGTGCTGTCTCCTCACAGTTGGCTGCTGTAACAGGCTTTGAAAACTAGCTCGTCCTTCCCCGTTACACATTCACTACAGAGTATTTTCTAGGAATTGGATGCAAGAGGAAAACAAACCAGACAATTTTTCTAATCTCTGAATTAAATATGTATAGCAACCTATCTCTGATCCTCTAGGAATGAACTGCATTCTCTGCATCTCAGAGTTTAGCTCATTCTGGAGTATAGCTCTAAGAGACTATGTTTAGACACAAGAGCTTCAGAAAAGCTAAGTGCAAGAAAGATGCATACTGGAAGTGTTGATTACTTGAGATTCAAGATCATTTACAAAAGATGCACTACTCCAGGCTGGAGTGCATGCAATTTGTCAAACACTTGGAGCATGCACAGCTGAGCAACATAATCATGCAGGAACTCAGAGCAGTTTGTAGTGGTAAATAGCTCATGCATATTCCCCCTTCTATGTTGCACTTTTGTTTGTTTGTTTGTTTGTTTTTAACAAAGAGAAAGGGCTTTTGCTTGTGCAGAGAAAAATAATTCCATGACCTGAAAAACTGCCATTGGAAGAGCTGAAAATCTTTCTGAAATCTAGGCAAGCTACCACACTCTCCTGGGTAATTCCTGTTCCACCTCTATGTTAACATGCACAATCTCCACCACCTTACATCTGAACTCCTCACCATACCACACTAAGAAAGACTGCCCTGGTTTATGAACTTTTGGCAACTCCTTTAAGTCTCCTTAAACTATTATACATGTACAGTAGAGAAAAAGACTTTTCCAAAGGTCAAACCAAACCATCTGAGCTACTTGTTTTTCCTCAAGGCTCATAAAAGGCCCCTTATCCTCTTGGAATGGTACAGAGTTATTTTATAAAATAACTTTGTGCTGTGTTGGATAATACAATATGAAGTTTTCAGCTCTGCATTGCCTGTTCCAGTCCAAGTCTCCATGAAAAAAGAATATTCTCTTAGCATTATACATGGCAGTACATAAGCTTCCATAAATACGCTCAGAAGAGCACTGATTTTTGGACAACCCTCAGGCATCCACATCATCAGTGTCATAGACTCTATAGGAAGTCCAAAGATTATTGCTCTGTTCTGACTCTATGTAAAAAAAAAATCTTGCTTTTTAATTTAGGTCATTCACAAGAAAGAAAGAAAAAGAAATCAGTGTGATGTTTAGCCCTGCCATCACGGCGTGGTACAGAGACTGTACTATGGCTCAAGCATGTAAGCAGTGAAAAGCATTGCTTCAGGCTTAATGCCTGACTAAAAGGATAGGACCATCTTATTTCTGCTGACATGTTGCATCCTACACATGGCTGTGTTTTAGACCTTTGTTAGACCAAGCAATGTGGGGACCCTGCTCAGAAGGAAGCTCAGAAGGGATTTTTGAAATAATGGTATGAGAGGACCAGAGAAAATGGGATCTCTTCCAAGAGTTAAAATTTAGAACAAGAGCAAGCAGCTAAGTATAAAAGACTGTTAACATACATTCATTAATTTATCTTTCTTAATTTCTTTTTCCATAATATTAAAGCATTAATTAGAAATCAGTTATCAGCTAAGATTTTTAGATGTATTCTCCAGGATGTGCCATGGAAACTCAGGAGATCTAATCAAGAATGACTATCTTACCTTCAGCTGCAATTCCTTGTATCTTTTAGACATCCTAATAAGTAACTTGTCATCATTTATCATAGCAGGTTTTTCTTTGTAGTACTGCACCATGGCTTGTGCTGCTTCACTGTAAGCCATTTCCAGAAAGGCCTAGCACAAATGGGGAGAGCTTTAAAATCTACTACATAATTAAAAATACAAAGTATAAGAGAGAAAAGGCAGCACAATAATTTTTGTTTGGATTCTTCTCATGCAAAATGTCTTGATAGTATAGAACTGGGTAGCTTTCCAGGCCTGGTGCTGAAAGAGTAACAGTCCATTGCTCAGCCTCCTTTAAACTTCAAATAATGGTTTCAACCCAACTATTAATGCTGATATGCAACCTTAGAAGCCAGTTTAGTTAAAAAATAAATGACTGGAATCTAATCTATCTCAATATATGAAAACATCACCTTTCCCTTGCTTCCTCACTGGTGCTTCTACACCATGGTCAGCTGCTGACAGGATGCAGAACTGCAATGCTGCAGCATGCACTGCTCCCGATATCATCAGCTTTGTCTTGCAGAATTGCAAGGAGTCCAGATAAAAGCAGAACATCAGAATGTGAGCAGCCAGAACAAAGCCAAAAAAGAGTTTAAAAAACCTGAATGATGTTATCTAGCACTTTTATTTACATGAAAATTGCATTTGATGTGACTGCAGTTTAACTGGTCAAGGAGCATACGCACAGCTCTGTAATTACTTCATTTTGAAACATTACAATCTCAAACATTGCCCACTGGCATGGATTCGACATTCATCTGTATTGTCTGCTGCTGGTATGTGAGAGATTTTCTAGTCTTCCCAGCCTACCACTGGTAGACTTAAGCTACTTAAGGCAGACTTAAGCTACCTTGAAGAAAGAGCTCTACTGCAATCCAGTACAGATTAAAAGTGAGTGAGTGAGATGTCAGTGTCCCCTGTAAGAGCACAGCCTTCCTTTAGCATGTGCACACCAGATCACCCAGCGCAGCCATGGCCTGGGGGCTCTGTCTCCAGCCTGTAACCGTAATTACACCATTGCAGGATCTGTCTCTGCTGTAACAACAGTTCAGCAAACACTGTAGGACAGCCGAACCAGGCTAGGGTGCAAGTCATTCTTCAATGCCTAGTTCAGCTCTACGAGTAGCAGTAAAACAATAAAAACCTCCCAACCAGAACAAGAGGAGTCTGAAAGTAATCCTAACATATGGCTGAGAGAAGGTGGCCAAGTTATTAACTTTTTAAATTATATTTTTTTTAAAGTACAGTTTTACAACACTTCATTGAGATTTCTGTTTTTTTTTAACAACTATGAGGCAGTGGTCATGTTTATGCCATCACCTCATTCTGTGGACACCAATTTTTTTTTTTTACTTTAAGAGCAGGCTTCATATATTTAAGTTTCTATTACAAAAAAAGAGATTTTCCCCAAAGAGTCTGTCTTCATGACAGTATGTCTTTATGCCAATAGATGTCAATACCGGTGACTCCAAATGCACAGTACCTGATTAGTAGATTTCATGAGGATATAGTTGGTGACCTTCCCAAACGGGAGGCCCAGGTTAATGACATCATTCTCTGTGCAGCTTCCCTCGGGGAGGTTGCAGATGTGAACAACTCGACCCAGTGTAGATTTCCTCTGGGGAAACTGGGGAAAAAAACAACTCAAAACGATGTTTTTATCTTAGATATTCCATCCACTAGATAAGACCTTACATTTCTGCAAAAGGTGAAATGTTCTGTTCTTCGTGCCTGTTATTAAGGACAAACATTCTCCTTTAAAACCTTGTATTTTAACATCCTGGTTTAGAAATACAAATGGGAAGGGAAATGTTTAACTGCAGTGCAGCTTTCAGTGGAGTCTCCATCCCTGGACATTACAAAGTCCAGAGAGGACTTCTAGAAGAGATGCTCTCCTTCAAACAGGATTAACAATATTGCTGCAAAAGCTAACCTGCCACCTCAAACCTTACGGACTCCAGGGCATCAGCTCCCTGCCATGTCACAGCAGAGGGCTGGGCTGCCACGGGCACAGGCCACTGCACTGTACTTAGCACCAGCAAGAGCTTGGAGGCTACTCAGTATTTGGAGATGGAGAGTGCCCCTGCCATGGGGAGGTCTCAGCCCCTCCTGACGAGCTCTCTGTGGGGCCAGTACCCATCTGGTATGCCAGCACAACCCCTATGGCTTCTCTGCCAAGTCAGCCAGCCTTCCCCAGCCCGTCTGCATCTGTTGGTCTGTCCTGGGGGCTCTGTGCCTTCCCTACACATGAAGGCATCGTGCACTATTGCTGAGTGAAAGGCCCTTAGCCGATAATTTGCAAGCAATGCACAAAAAATTAGTATTTTCAAGTATTCCATAAACACCCATTTATGTGGTGGTGGTGGTACCTGGAAATTGAAACAGATGCTCACTGCAGTCCCTGCTGAATTTATGGATGTTAGAAATCAGTTTAGGTGACTAGAGAGGTGTTCAGGATAGCAGGGGCTGAATTTAAATCCTTCTTCTGCCCAGGTGGAACACACTAGGCTGGGGATAAAAGTGACCCTATTTAACTTGTGAGAGGACACACAGCTGTACCTCAGGTTGGAAAACCTACTACTTTCCCCTCTCACTGCAACAACACACAGTAGGAGGGAATTCTCCCCTGGGGGCATAGTGACCACTGGACATGCACAGAGGCAGAACTCCCGAATTGGGCTGGCACAGGCACATGGCGCCGGTGAAGTAATTGCTTCCTAAGGGTGGAAGTCTATTTTGGACTGCTGGGGCAGTTCCCAAAGAACCGCCTGTCTCCCTGACATGGAAAGCAGGCTCTATACTCCTTGTGCAAAAAGGCATCAGGGTATACTCAGAGGAACATAATTTACCCCAGCTAATGACACGCAGAACATGGCTTACACAGGATTAAGTCTTCCCAGATTACTTCCTTGTTTATGGCCTCTGCTGCTAGGATTTTTCTGAAGAAGTAACTCTACCTTCAGTTAAAATTGTGCCATTCGAGGGAAGATGCAAATCATGTAATCTTGTGGGATCAAGTTCACTGGAGCCATCACAAATGTTTGGCTTGTCAGCAAGTTCACAAGTTACAGAGCTAGTGTTATCTTATTTACACCTTCATCCCATTACCTTCCCTCCAGGCTTCACCACTTAGCCATTTGTGTATTTTTGCTGCAACAAGACCCTGTATTATACAGTGGTCTCCTGTTTAGCTTGCATCTTACAGAGCCTGCCCAAGTGCCTAAGGTAACTCAAGGCAGTGCCAAAGTCCAGAAGTAAGATATTTTCTCTAGCAGAAAAACAACAAAGACCTGATCCTGAAAAAGATGAAGCAACTCAACTCCACTTGAATAGGAAAGGAAGTGATGTCTACATGCATCTGGCAAGGCAGCCTGTAGCACACAACAGAAGAATACAACTACAGCTAGCAGAGCAAAAGTAAACTTTCCTGACAGCAAATGCAGTCCCGGTGTAGGAACACCCCAGGTCACCTGGCACCTTCTGTTGGTTTTGTTAGATCTGTTAAGAGATGGCATTGTAAGAGTCTACGGGACTAGAAAGACTTAGCTGTTCCCTGTGTAGGCTCCAGAGCCTGTGTTCAGACATGCACTCAGCAGTACATTAAATCAAGTGACTGTAAGATGTTACCACCTCCCCACAATTGGCAATGGCTTAAATTAAAATGCTGTGCCATAAATCTGCTGTAATTCATGATTAAGAAGTGGTCACATACTCATACCAGAAGTCGATGGGCTGTACCAAGCAATAATTTTGTCAGCTGATTGAAGTTAAATTGGATCCATTCATTAAATAGAGCTGTAAATCGCAGCCAGAAAAGGAATATACACCTTCCATATCCACAGTCAGGAAGTTAAGAGGATGTTGTGTGTCAAGTGTTGAATGTAATTTTCAGTAAGACGATGAGTTAACTTTCTTTGCAACTGACATCTACAAGGGTTTACCAATGCAGCTGGACAACTACTACAAAAATAATTTGATGCGTAGCAGTGAAATGCACCACATACCATTTGCCGTATTATTTCACCAATCCAATTTATTTATTTT
This sequence comes from Pandion haliaetus, assembly GCA_013401275.1. Taxonomy (NCBI): domain Eukaryota; kingdom Metazoa; phylum Chordata; class Aves; order Accipitriformes; family Pandionidae; genus Pandion; species Pandion haliaetus. The sequence continues at coordinate 42,363 of VYZV01010892.1, forward strand.
TTATTACAGCTTTTTTTCCAATTTTTTTTTGTTTCTTGCTTTTCAAATTCTTTATCCCTTTCTTGAGCTTCGCATGAACCTTTTCTAAACATAATAAGAAACTGACAGTCCCATCCCTCCAGTGCTAATGGCTCTCCATGCCCAAGTGAAGACTTCTAGCACTGTATTTGCCTTCTGAAGAGGGATAGAGTTATTTGCAGATGGATAGCACAGAGCAAGCTCTTCCAGAAATCTGAACACTTTGTTTATAATTACATGCAGGGTCAAGTATAATCTCCCACTGCTCAGTTAAATGGCAGCAGCTTAGCTGAAAGTGAATACTACCGTTGCAGAGTGAATGACAGCTGGCAAACTCAATCTTAACACCTCTAATATAGCTCCCTGTCCACCTGATGAGCTTCTGAAGAAAAGAGGATTTACAGTGTCCAGGAAAATCAAAGTTATTGTTTGTTTTATCTCTCATAGGACTGCAGGTCATTCAGAAGGAGGACTTCTGCAGGCAGCTTAAATGATAAATAGTGACAGATTCTAAGGACAAATGATACTGGTATTAGCAGCAATTTCATTTGTTGTGAGGTTGACAGACATGATGAAAAGGAACATTCCTCTGCACCCGCTGCTACTCCACCTCTGACCTTGGAGGCAGCTGTCATGAACAGCTCTGCTCTTTGCTCCTCTGCACACACAGTTGTCTGTGACAGGCAGAAGCTAAAACCCCTTCAAATAACCTCTTGCACAGCAAAACCACACAGTAGAAAATTGGTTGGATTAAAAAAATCTGGGTGATGTTTCTGTAAGCAATGCCTGGTGCGAACTGGAGTGACACAGGGACACAACTCAGACTGGCTTTCCAGAATGTCTGAGACCACCTCAGGATATATACACAAAAGCTAACAAGATGAAAACTTGAACCCCTGGATTACTGCTGCTATTCCATGAACGCCCTACCATGAGTCCTTGATGTCTCTAGCTTTGATCATAGCTTTCTGATATATGTTGAGCTTCATTTTAACCCTAACAACTTTGTATTTCCATTAAGTATACAATTTGCTTTTATTTGCCTTTTTTTTTTCTTGGGTTTTATTTCCTTTTAAAATCTTTTTGCTTTGTCAGTGTAAGAACCACTTTTAATGTTATCCTTTTTTTTCTGGCATTTTTTGATTACTGGGCTAGGAATTCAAGTGCGCATTAGAGCATTAGAACTGGGGACCTGTGTTGAATGCTGGGGGGGCTAATAAACCTAAACCATGGAAGGCTGTACACCAAAGCAAACTTGCTGAAAGGCTACCAGTAGCAGCAGATGATGTAAATATTACAGTAAAATAAACTAAGAAAAAGTTAGTCCAGTGTAATAAATTGATCTGGGACCTCCAAGTAAGTAATGGTTAGCAAAGCTGCAGCCACTGCCTTTGCCACTATTGCTACCTGGGAGAAGGACCCCAGCATGGGAGAGGCAGAGAGCAATTGCTACAAATAAATAACTGGAGAGATGGAAAGCTGCTTGCTGGGATCAGTACTCAGAATAAGTAAAAACTAATCCAAATCTTCATTCCAAGCTGAAGCTGACCTTCCTGGGTCGAAAAGACTCAGAAAATGGGGAAAAAAAGTCAGTGGGATACACACAAAACCATTTACCCCCTCCCCAAATCTCTCTAACAAGCAAACAACTTTTAGCACTGGAATAAAAAACTACAATCAAGTTCTGATTTGGCCAAAATTAGAAGCATAAAAGAGCTGCAGGGAAGTTGAAATAACAGACTGAATGTTCAGATTATTGTCTAAAAGGAAGCCTTCATGGTTTTAATTCCAGTAAGTAGAAGTGGCTTCTACAAGAATCTTGATGTGGAGATCAATTTGCTTAGGTACTCACTCTTACCCCTGACGGAGGAGAAGAAAATGTAGGACCTGGCTGGCCAAAGGATCTTGCTGATGTAGTGACAAAAGACGCGCCGACATTTGGTGGATAATCTAAATAATGGATTACACACATTTCATTAAAATCTTGACATATTAATTGCATTACTGTGTTCAGTAAGCAATGCCCCATTTACATAATAATTAATTTCATAGTCTCTACACCAAAATATACAGTTTCGTTGTACTGTGAAAACAAGTCATTGTTTGAAAGAAAAATAAATTCATACTTCGAAAAGCACAGTATTGGCTTTTAGCCTGTCTGTGCACCACCTCTAAAAAGCTTTCCTTGGAAACTTGTATCAGATTTCATTTAAAATGTCCACTTTTCCCCAGAGACTGAGTTCCCTTTCAATTAAAAAAAAATGCTTTTAACTATTGCACATACAACCATTCACCTTCGATACTAGATGGATTGAAAACTGCTGCATTATTTGGTGATAAGTGCAATGCTCCATCTCCTGAGCTTAACACACACAGGATACCAGTGCTGGAAAGGAAAGAAAAGAACTTTAGGAGCATGCATATGTGCTGTAAATATTAAAGCATAATTATTAGACAGTAAATTCCCGATGTAAAGCCACTGAAGTAAGGGATGCTCTGTTAGAAATTCAGTTGGAAGAGTGTCTCTAAAATAATACTTACTTATCTGAAAAAGCCATACATTTTTGGATGTGAAGACTTCCCTTAATGTGCTGATCCCAGTCCTACGTTGAAACAAAGAGATGATGAGCATAGGAAAACTCCTGAGACAAATTTAAAAGAGATTGCTTCTCCATTCAGTTTACCTTATTCTAAAAACAATACTGAGATACTGAAGATCAAACTGTGTGATGCTGGAGCCAAGCACACCTTCACCCAATGCATTTACTGATTCGTTATTTGCAGGTTAAACTATCAGTTACTTTACAAAAGGAGAGCTTCTCTGTATTAGTTTTTAAATCCAGTATATTTCTATTAATTCAGTTACTTCACTCTAGCTCTAGAGCTCATCCTGCAAGGCACTGAGCACCCTCAACTCCTGCAATGTCCATAAAGAAGGTGCTGTCCTGGTTTCAGCTGGGTTAATTTTCTTTCTAGTAGCTGATATAGTGCTATGTTTTGGATTTAGTATGAGAAGAACATTGATAACACACTGATGTTTTCAGTTGTTCCTAAGAAGTGTTTATACAAAGTCAAGCATTTTTCAGCTTCTCATGCCCAGCCAGCAAGAAGGCTGGAGGGGCACAAGAAGTTGGGAGGGGACACAGCCAGGACAGCTGGCCCAAAGTGGCCAAAGGTATATTCCATACCATGTGACATCATGTCTAGTATATAAACTTGGGGGCGGATCACTGCTTGGGAACTAACTGGGCATCGGTCGGCGAGTGGTGAGCAATTGCATTGTACATCACTTGTTTTGTGTATCCCAATTTATTATTATTATTTTTGTTGTTGTTATTTTGTTATTATTATAATTATTATTTTCTTCCTTTCTGTTCTATTAAATTGTTCTTATCTCATCCCATGAGTTTAACTCCCCCCCCCNTTATTGTTAGTATTACCTTTTATTTTACTGTCGTTACTAAACTCGTGGGTTGAGCTAAGAATCATTTTACTTTCCCCCCCCCCCCCGATTCTCTTCCCCATCCCACTGGGTGGGGGGAAGTGAGCGAACAGCTGCGTGGTGCTTAGTCGCTGGTTGGGGTTAAACCACTACAGGTGCTCAGCACACAGAGCAGCCAGGACAGCGCTTATTCATTTCAATAGATTAGCAAAATTTGTTAAAGTACATTTAGCTATTTACACTTCTATGATCCAAATGAGGCAACACCAGCAAACAGATCAACGGAAACTCACTGTAATGACATTTCCCCTGCCCTTTTTAAATGTTTAATGAAAAAAAGAAATGCCCAACATGCTCTAGGCAGGGGTTACTTCAGACCAGCCCTGCAGCTGCAGTAACCACAGCAAACCATTTTGCAAGCAGCTCCGCAAAGAGTAAAAGGGAACCATGAAAGAGCAAATATATCCAAATACCCCAAAGCCCCGAGGTGTGTAAGTATCAGGTACTATTTAATGTGCTGGCCATCTTCCTTCCTGTATAAACATTGTTGTAACGTTTTTGTCAGGCCACCATCAGCATGAAAACACATGCTTTTGCAGTTCGGTGCCAGTCCTGCGATGCGATGGAAAAGGTTGTGAGGACTTGTTGAACAGGGCTCACCAGGAGGCCAGAACAGCCCCAGCCAGAGCCCATGAATGGCTGTGGGGCTCAGAGGGCCACGTAAGGGGCCTTTTCTGGACCTGACCTACATAACATGACCCTAGCACACAGGCTCTCAGGGCAACTGGGAAGCTGCTTCTTGAGGGTGAAGTTGAATTTGGAGCTCCCTTGGTAGTACAAATAGAGAAGTGGGACTGTGGTCGGCACCACACGTGCTGAGCAGCTTCTTGCTTCCAGGCCAACGTCGCTGGGGACCCCGAGTCCTAAATTTTCCTTAGAGATACTAGAAGGAGTAAGAGATCCCAACAGAGGAATTATTAAAATAATTTTATCAAAATGCACTGTTTCGTTTAAGCAAGCTGCTTCCACAAGGCTGTTAGGGGGGAAGCCTTTGGGATTAGAAACACAAAGAGAAAGGGAGAGGCAGATGAAACTGCAGATGTGCGGTTACAAGACTGGCTTGGGAAGCAGGGGATCGGCTGTAAGCTCCTCCTCCCCGTGCTTTGGGCCCATGAGATGAGCTGCAACCCCAGCCTGGACCTCGCGTTTCTCATGCCAGCGCTGTAATCTCACCGTCTTTCATAGCGAGATGCGGAACAAAACCAGATCTTGAAACCCCAGTAATCACCATGAAACAGATGTTCGACACCCTAAGCAAAACTGTAGCCCTTTGTTCTCTCAGGGCACCTCCGTAGCAATGGGGTGGCAGGAGCCTGTGGCCAGATCAATCACCAGGCAGCCTCTTCAAGGGTCCGAACCGTGCGCTGGTGGCACCTTAAAACCACTCACCTTCAGATCAAAGACCTTCTTGTCACACAGGGCGCAGACGTGGGGGAAATGGAGGGGGGCCGTGCCGCGGAGGTCACCCAGCTGGTGCGGCGGCAGGGAGCGGGCGGGCAGGTCAGGTGCACCGCCACTCCGCTCCTCCTTCTGCCTCATGCGAGGGCTACCGAAGCTCTGCTTGCTGTGGTTGAGGCGGCCGAAGGCGGGGGGGGCAGCCGCGCTGAACTTTGTGTCAGGTGTCGGCTCTTCGGGGTCATAGAGCTCGTTTCTTATTTCATACTGCTGCTGACTCGCTGACGGCCACAGGCTGTCGCCAGGCACGAGGTCGGGCTTGTTTTGGCTGGGGAAATTAGGGATGTTTTCCCACTGGTTGCTTGTACCGCTGCCATGCAAGACGGGGCCGGGATCTCCTTTCGGATGGGAGCCTGTGTGCGGGTCGCTGGGGAAGGCCCGTGCCACCCCGTGCTGTGCCGCCGCCGCCCCGTAGGCCTCCTTGGGAAAGGCTGCAGCCGCCTCGTGCTGCAGCTGGCTGGGAGCCCCAAAGTGACCCTCGTAGCGCGGCCCCGCCGGCGAGGAGGCTGCATGGGCCCCGCCGGCGAGGAAGCCATGCTGGCTGGGCTGGTCCCCCTCTGAGGCATAAGCCTGAGGGGTGGCAGCGGTGGCGTTTTGCTTGTTGTACTCATAAAAGCCCCCCGCAGCAGCCGCAGCAGCAGAGGTGGAGGCACCTGCCTTGTTGAGACCCACCACCACGGGCTGTTGGCCGGAGGTCGGAGCCATGACACCCCCGAAGGGATTCACGACGATGGCGTTGGGGGTCTGGGCCTGGACAGGCCCCAGGCCGCTCCCCGGCGCAGCTAAGGCCGGGCTCTGGGCGGGAAAGGCAACGCTGCCGGAGGGGAACCTTGCGCTGGCAATGCCGGGCCCCTGCGGCGGCCCTGCGGCATGGCCCTGTGGGGCGTTCATCACGGTGGGGTGCCTCAGCTGGTTGAAGAGCGGCTGGGACATGGCCACTTTGGAGAGCACCTGGTTGAGGACAGTGGCGGCGGCCGGGTTGTTGGTGACGGCGGTCTGAGCCAACTTCAGCCTGTGGAGCGTGAGCTGTGCCTGGAGCTGCGCCAGCTGCAGGCTTGCCGGCGAGGGGAGCAGGGGGCTCGCGGCGCCGACGGAGAACGGATTCTTCTCCAGGAGCTTGGCAGCACTGCAAAGGATCGGGATCTGGGTTAGCTGAATTCACCCAACATCTATACGCGTTCACCTCCGGCTAAAGCCTGGCATGGGATACACAGCTGCTTCTGGAGATTTAGCTTATCTAAAGCTAGGGAAAGCAAGTTGGTGACTGACAATGTAGCCATAACCTGTCGTCTTCCCTTCAACACCTGCTGCCGTGTCCCTTTCAATCAAAAAGTTACTAGGGAGACAACTGTGCCAAAGATGTCTCTTTAAAACCCCTATTGCATCCCTCTGGATGAGGCCTTCAGCTCATTTTAAGCACCCCTGGGACTCACACTTCTAATGCAGACCAGGAACAGTGGCAACATGAGTCCCAAATCTACATTTTTTTCTCTCTTTTCTGCATTTTATGCAACCTCCTACCTCCCTGCTGAGACATCACAGCTCCTGACTGATTTTGTGACGCTACCATTACTCCCTTTTCCCACAGAGCAGGGGGATATGAAGAAAAGGACATCAAATGGGACCGTAAAGCCAGCCCTGTAGGTACTTCACACCTAGCACATCTGGCGGCATAAAGCAAGATGAAATACCCCACATGTGTTTATTTTAACTGTTTACAGTTCTCATTTAATTAATCTGCATGGCAGCCTGTTCTGTAACAATGTAGTTTCCCTGTTGTGCAGATGCAAATATAGAGGAGGGAAAAAAAGTGAATGATTTGCCAGAAGCTGGAGCAACTACGAACAAACTGTCCTGAAGAGTTTTCCCAGTTCAGCTGGAATGCAGCACAAAATTTCCACAGTGCCAGCTGGTAAAAAACAAGGTCCTTATACTTTCTAGAAATTAGAGGTGCATTGAGTGTTCTCCTTCAGGTCTTGTACATGGGATGAATAAATGATGACTAAATTGCCTGCTTGAATTCCAGAGCTGGGAAAATAGGAGATGGTATTTTCAGGCACGTGGTAGTTCCTAGCTTTGGGAAGCACCTTTGGGACATCTCACCAGTTCACAGCACCACTGACAACCCTTCCTCCCCCTGCCCCATCAAACCGGGTGAACATAAAAGAGGAAAAATTAAGTCAAAATGGGTAATGTCTAGCAAAGTTAAATGCAAGAGAAATGTTATAATGGAAAATATTAGGCAGCACTAGCTTCCGAGGCAGCTGCACCCACCCTGCTTTTACTGGCCCCCCTGCACCCTTCCAAGATGCCTTCTGCATCATCTGTGACAGAGCCAGCCCGGTCCACATGTACACACACCATCCCATGGCCACGCTCCCTCCGTATGTCATGCTGCCTACGCTGGGATACCATCAGCTATTTTCATGCCCCTACCAGAAAAATGTTAGCCATCACTTTTTGCACCACCAGGAGCCTCTGCTCACGGATGGCACAGTTACTCAGCGCATTACAAATGGCTGTTCATTCTGAAAATGAGAGCAGAAAGCACTGGAATAACAGGGATGTGGTCCAAAGCTCAATTAACTTATATTGTAAAAATGTATTGAGTTTCAATTTAGGCCTTTCAAAGCAGCAGGAGCTATGCATCAACCACCACGCAACCCTCACTGTTAATAATTGGCCAATTTGCTAAACTGCATGGATGAAGTTGTAGTTAATGATAAATGTCTTGTCAGCATGCTACATTTGAAAACCACAAATTAGGAAAACATCTGCTTAAATCCAAAGTATGACTAAGAGAAAATGAATGGGTTTCATATTTAAGGTTTAACTTCCACTAGCAACTGCAAGGCACATCTGTCTCCCAAAATACAAAACGCCGTTTGGATAAGTGCATCATTATGTAATGATGAGACTCCCTGCCAGCACAAGCTGACACCAGTGCGCTTCAGAGCTGAGGTGCCTTTTGTTTTCCCGTGTGGTTTCCATCACTTACTCTCTGACTTGCACTTATAGCGCAGTTAGCTGTACATTTGATTACAGATGCGAGTCGGGGTGCAGGTACAGTCAAAACAACATGAAGGCTCTCAGAAACCCCAGCCCATGAGATCCTGAGGACCCATAAAAGCTACTGAGGAGCCCCATGCAGTGCGAGGGGCTCAGCAAGCAGAGGATCCCACACTGGTATGCACACTGTTGTCACCGCTGAGGGACGTGGCATGACCCTGTGCCCGGGCTGTTATTGTGCCACCAGCATCTGGAGTGTCCTGGCTTATGATGAGCTGTGTGGGACTTGCCAGAGTCCTGACAATTGTTTCATTATATAGTTGGTTATACCTTTTGCATGCTAAGTAAGCTGTAAAACTCTTTTTAAAAGCTTTATATAACATCCAAATAAGAACTGCCTGGTGGTCTTAAAAGAAAAAGAAAAGCCAGCAGCCAGCATATGATGTTTTCAGGCTCAGGAGCCGCACATGACTCCTGTTCCCAGCAATCTAATTCCACAGTGCTGCAAGCCTACACAGCAGCATGCATATCCCAACAGCTGCAGCAGCTTCCCAACCCTGGTGGCTACCTGCTGGACGTGGGCACATGAAACCGTCTCACTTGACACTGCCGCAAGCCCTGAAGCTCCCTCAGCCTCCTCATATTTTGACCAACTTTGGAGCACTGTCTCTAAGAAACCCCCCAGCACATAAGTAGTGCCCTGCCAGTGCACCCCCTGGCTGGCCATGCCCGGGGTGCCTGCTGCTGCCCAGCTCTGCAGTCATTTCTGGGCTCTGCAGCTGGACAAGGGGAAGGCAAGGGCAGGAGTGCCCTGCACAGCTGCATGGTGGGCTGCCTCTGGCCAGCTCAGGCCAACAGCTTTCGGGCCCTGCTGCGGAGAGGGGCAGCACCCTGTTCCCTGTGCCTGCCAGCTTCATCCCTGGATTGCAAGGCAGCAGCGGGGAGGGCTCGGGGGCTGCAGGGAGCCTTACCTGCAAGAAAAATGAATGCCATAAGGAGAAGCTGCAGCCTCCAAGCCACTCACAGAGGGACAGAACTAGTGAGGAGGGTCGCTCCCATGCACCCATAGGTTTGGGAATGGCCACAGCTTCAAAATCCAGCTGTCTGTTATGAATTTCCAGATTTCAGGGTGTTTCAGGTTGCATGCTTTATCCTCCCACAGCAGAAACAGAATATTTTATCATCTAATCAAGGCAAAGAAGGAAGGGCATGTTCATGGGTCAGTGGGAAAAGCAGATTCACAGATAGGAGGTTGGGAGAAGAGCTGTGTATAAAGCATCTTTTAGAACAACACCCAAATTTGAGGATTTCTCTTCTGTTGTGAAATACAGGACATAAGAGACACACAGGACCAGGGTTTGAAAATTTCTTTCCCTCTTTCTGTTCTACAATCATAATATTTATGTATTTGATAACATCATTTTGTAAATAATCCTGCTACAGATTTACTAAACTACTGGAAACTGCAAACACAAAGTGAAGATAGCACTCAGCTAAGGCATTTTGTGGGGGCCGTTCACCACTCATACACACACATCTCCCACCCCAGCTTGTCCTCAGGTTACCAAAATGCAGCCAGCCCCCACCTGCTCGTGGGGGGTCTTTGCCGCAAGATGATTCAAAGCAGCTGAATGAAGCTCTCATTCTCCACTAAGCGCCCTGGGAATTAGCCTGCGTCAGCCAAAGTTAGCTCCATCCTGTGCAAAACATTCCCAATTATAAGATCAGCAATGTAAAAAGTAAACACAAGTTGTCCTCTTCGTTTATTTATTTAACATTAGTTGTATAGCTGCGCTACACCAGCAGTCTCTTTGCACAACTTAGGAAAGCCAGAAATGGTCTTTCTTTACCAAAATAAGGACAGGCAGGAACGCTGCCATACAGTTTCCACAAAGAAAGCCATAAACCAGGCAAGTTTTTGCACAGCTCTGAAAGATAGGAGTTGAAGATAGGCATCAACTATTGCAATACTCACAATGAGATTGCAAACACTAGCAAGGCTATATTGCCATAAATCAGTTCAGCCCATCTGCTACCCCTGTAATCCTTATTATGCTTTTAGTATCCAGGAACAGCGAGCAACACACAGTGTTGGAAGTAAGGTATCTAGATAGCTGGATTATTTGAGTAATCCTGTCTACAAGAGCGATGAAAAGGCTGAACACAAAACATGTCCATTAGAACAGACCAACAACCTGGAGCTTGATTTTTCAAATGACAAAATTAAGGATTTTAAAGTGCTGCCCAGAACCCTCCAAAATTAAGAAATAAACAAAAGAATCTGAACTAATAAAGTTATGAACTTAACTGCAACTATTTATTTAGGAAGTATTTATAGTCACAAATACTTGAAATGTTGTATAGGGTGTGAATCTGAATACTTAAAAAAAAAAAAAAAAGACTAATTCATAGCAGTGGAGAATTTGTTTTCTTGCATTCTCCCTGAATCTTGCACGTCTTCTAAGATTTTTGCATTCCTTCCCCATAACACATTTGCCTTTACATATAATTACATCTACCTGTCAAAATCTTTGAAAGGTAAATTCTTAATATTTGTTCCAAAATGTGCACTTTTTTTCCAAGCTGTCTGTATTACTGTGTTGATTTCAGAATTAAAATGGCCAAGAATATTAAGATACCCAAGTATCCAGGATGTATGACTACTCTGCATTAGCAGAGTATTAGATTTGAGACCATATTTGCAACAGCATGCTGTTTTTTCATCCATTAACGCTATTTCTGAATCAATTTTTCTAACAGTTAGCAAACTTTAAGTTTTTAATTCAGGACTCTTGAATACATCAGAGAGAACCATTTCCTAATTATCCAAGCACAAAATCAATTATATTCTGTTACGCAGGAGTGTGAACATCCCTTCCCTGTAAAGTATCAATTATTCAAAACACAGGGGGCTGCATTCTCTTAACAATTGCCACTGTACTAAAAGAGCAAATAAAAATAAACTTAAAAATAAACAAATTAATTGTTATATAGATGAAGTTGATAAGATATTAGGGATAAACCTAGTCTTCAAATAACAATGTACCATTTGACAGTACTTCAGTGAGATTACATAGTTTGTATGTCAGGACAGAATTCGGCCTCTTGAATTCAAGAGAACTGCAAAGGCATATTTCAAACACTGGCAGAAGCAAAGAAAAAGTTCAGCAATCTCAACAACATATATAAATTAATAGAATAATTCATTACTATAATGATATTTTATGTTATGCTGTTTTGCTGATCCCATCAAGAATACAGTGTTTACGTTCATTTTTGCTTGTTGAATAAACTCAGCACTTATGTCAACAAAGACTAGAGCATTGGTTAAAAAAGGGACACAGGAACTTTTTCCTATACCCTAGACTGCATCTGGCCGATACTAAATGACTGTTTACTTTCTTTGCAGCTCCACAAGAAGTATTTTCTTTGGGTTTTAGTAAAATGACCTTCTCAGTCAGAAAAGCTTGGAAAGTCTGCTGAAAGGAGAAAAACCCTCCACCTTTATAATTTAAGCTCTGAAATCATCTGCCGCTGAACTTTTTCTTTGCCGAGTTCTGGTTAGAAATGATAAAAGAAAGAGATCGTGTTTCACAGTAAGTTCCGCTAATGATGGGGAGCACTAAAAACCTTAAGCTACTTTAATACATTTATAAGCTTCAAGCAAAACCCTCCTTATCCCAAATAATGATTTCTAAAGCCCGCCATTATACTACTGAGGGAGTAAAATAAAACGTCAGCCAATGTATACATGTGCTTTGCCAATGAGTTTTGCATATGTTTGGCAATGGGAAACTCTATTATAATCTGGACAATCATCCAACCTAACAGTTAGCTGGACGATGAAATGTAAAATGTTATCACAGAGCTGCTAAACTCGAGGTTTACAAAGCTGAGAGGAGTTAAGTGCCTGCCTCCTACTGACAGTCCTTTTTGTTCATTTGAAACTTTTAGCCAGAATGTTCTCTGCCTTTGTTTATATGCAGAGAAGTCAAGCAATTTTCACTGGGAAAGGGATAAGATAAAGGGGCAAACACAGTGGCTATACCTTGGACTGGCTGTGATCACAGAAATATAATTGGAAGTGATCTTAGGAGGATGGTTAGACCAGCTCCTGAGGTGGGATCAAGCTGAACTCAACCACTCTTGACGTATTTATTTAATCTGCTCTTGGGAACCTTCTTTGGTGGAGATTTCACAACCTCCAGGGACAATTAATTGCTCAACTCCCCTTAGTCTTACAAAGCTCCTCTTAAAGCCTATGGTGGCTCTCTGCTGACAGCATAAACCAGTCTTCCCGTGCACACTGAGATGGGCTTCTCTTACCTTCCTGCAGCTGCTATCAAATCTTCACAACCATCCCAGCTCCCTTCTCTGCACATCTTGTGTGTTGCATTTGTTCTTAATGCCCAGTATGATTGCTTTTCTTCATAACAGCACAGCCCCATGGTCCCCTATTACACCCTGCCCGTTTCCTGAAGAGCTATTGCCCAGAGACCTTGGTTGGGAGAGATCTCTGGAGCTCAGCTGGTCTGAATTCCCACACAGCAAAGGCTAGCTCAGTCCTTTCTCCTTTTGACTGTCCAATGGATCTATCGTATCACCATTTCATATTGTCCTCATCAATACTGCATCCAGGTTACATCAGATCCGGTTTGTCAGGATTACTCTGGATTCCCGTGCTGCCTCCAGAGCACTTGTAAATCCTCTCCTCTTGGCACTACCTGCAGATTTAACGGATGCTGTGTTCAACCAAGTCATCAATGAAAGTGTCAAATAGACTGAAGACTGTTCCCAAGAAGGGAACCATTATGCACCTTCCCATTTTCTGTCCAAACCCCAGTAATTCAAGGACATCTTACCCACATTGCAGCTCTGCTTTGCATACTGAAGAGATCACGCTCTTTCCTCCCAGACAGTCACTTCTGCTAAAACAAAGCAACTGTCCTAATTGCAGTTGCAAGAATAAAAGGGTGGATCATCTCTGGTGAGACTAATTTCTTATTAACAACTCCTGCTCTATAGTTCTGGGAGAGTTGTTTTGGATTGTAGTTTAAAATCAGCTATATGTTCTGGTGTCTTTACAGCAACATTTGCTTCTATTTGATTTAGCTACTTTCAAATTCTGAATAGTCCGCACTTACAGCGAGAGAACAACAAAACCAGGCACCACCAAAGTCTGCACTGGCCATCACGCTTCCTCCCTCTGTTTTTCAGTATACATTTTACCCTGGAAATATGTTTCTTATATTGGATGGAACTCCAGATTGTATAGTGGGCTTATTTCTGCTTTCCCTCATGCAACACATCTCTCCATAAATATTTAATTAGATGAAATTCAACTCCTTTCAAGTAAGGGACATAGTCTAGCAAATGTACCGCCTAAACCAAAGGTTATAGGTAACGATTTTCAGAAGCTGGAAAAGTTATCATTTTCTTTCATTACATTTAAATGTTGTTTGGTTTTGATGATGTGCCACAGTGTGTCAAGGATGTCTCTGAGTTAGTGCACACACACACACATTTTAAATTTCAATAGGCAGCCATACAAATTCCTTTAGCTGTACTGCAACCACCTATCTGCAACTGCTTCCCAAGGAAACGTAATTATTTACTGAAGTTAAAGAAATGTATTTAAAAACCTCTATTTCAAATGTATGCTAAAAACTGTCAGAAATAGCTATAGCACCAGATCACTGCCCTCCGTAACATGTTGCAAAGATCTAAATTAGCAAAGAAATTGCATCACAGTTTTATGGAGCTTTCAGGGCATGCTGCGACAGTCTGGCAGTGCCACGCTGCCCGCGCCTGCCTCCCCAGCACCCTTCCTGCAACAGCGCTTATCATCTAGGCTTCAAATACTCTTTACGGTGCAAAGTCCCCAGGCCAGATTATCCCTGCCAACCAGCATCCCAGCAGGGCTCCTGTAAGAAGGGTGCTAGGGGTCCCCAATACTCTCGTCACCTCGACAGCCACGGACCCCGTGCAGATGACGGCACCGAGGTGCTGTGTGACCCTGCCCCGAGCCCCCTCCTGCTCCTGCCCCAGGTGGCAAACAGCACAGCCCCGGGGGCTTGCCTGGAGGCCGAGGGGCACAGGAGGCCTTTTGGGAGGGGAAAAGCAGGAGAAAAGATGGTATGGACAGTAATGCAAATCCATAGGGTGAGCAAAGAGGCCGGGACAGGGATTAGCATTGGCAGAGCTAGGTAACCCCGGCGGGAATGGGGCAAGTGGCTACGGCAAATGGACCCCTGCTTCGGGGACCATGTCTACTGCTCTGCCGCATGGCTCGGTGCTCGCAGTGCTGCTCCCAGCCTCCCCTCAAAAATTAAAGAAATCTGGGGAGAAATGATTTGGAAAGCTTGTTATAGCTTAAGGAAAAACAGAAAATTCAGCCTTTAAAAAAAAAAATCAGCAACCCTTCAAAGGCTTTTTACACAAGCACATACACAAATGCCCAACTCAAAAATAATCCTTGGCTTATAGTACTTACTAGAAAAGGTATTACAGTAATATCTTAACACACCTTCTGCTAATGTGTTTTCTGCATGGTATTGTTAACCACTACAAAAATAATAAGTTTGAGTGTATCAATATCTCGCACTGCCTGGAGGCACAGCCGTTTTCATTTGTGTCTTGAAAGTAGGAAGCGTAATGTGGTAGGCAGATAATTCCTCATTTGAATAAACCATTTCTATTTCACAGTAATATAAGACAATATAAAAGCCCTTTCACAAAGGTAATATCTTCAGTTTGTAGACAGGAAAATGACACAGAACTGTGGAAAGGGTAAATTACTAAGAAGGATTTTTATTTCTAAGTAGCTTCATTTGTGCTCAAAGAAAGGATTGCAATTTGTGGAAAAAACCAAACAATATTAAACTCACCTTTTTTATCTTTTTATTTTTAAATATTAGTCCCAATGATATATTTGAAAAGTTTAATGAAAAAGGATATTAGTAAATTAAGTCTCTAGGTGACACTAGTCAGCATTCATAATGGTAGTGGCACAGGCTACAGAAATCATGCGCAAACCTGAGCTCTTCTGTTTGTACCCTAGGTCAGCTGAAAAAGCGACAGCTTGAGACTAAAAGTCACCCAGGAGCATCACAACCATTTCATAATTAATCTAGTACCACCACCTCCTCTAAAAGCTGTTTAAATGCTATGTGTTACTAACGATCACAGCACAACAGTGCACGAGGAGAAACGCTGGAATAGCTCCTATCTAAAGTGGCCAGTATGATTTACTTTCTCTTTACCACTAATATTTAAAAGTAGGCAATTTAAAGTAATAAAAAGAAAACCCAAAAACAAAGCTTCACTTGTTTTTTAATTAGATTTCTGATTCAAAAACCAGAACCTCTGTGGATTTCCTAAGATATATATTACATAACTATATACTTAGGCCTATTTTTCAGTTTTCCTTTTATGTATATTTTAAAAGCAGATAAATGTTATAAATTCCTATTGTTTACATACCCACACGCATTACTGGTGTACATAAATTATACATGAATCTCATGAAGCCCAGATCTAATTCAGCTGTTACTGAAGCATGCTGCAAAGCCTTTCCTGATTTCACTGTAGCAAGAGCAATGCTCCTGTATCCCTTTTCAGTTATATTTAATTTAAACATAAAACATCAAAGAAGATTGCTCTCTTTTCGTGATCTCTTTGAAATCAGCCTGTAATACTAGGTCATAATATTCATACTGTTACATGGAAGTAATACGCAGTGTATTTTAGCCTAGAAGCTTTCATTATGCATTTTGCAATGATTGTTGCTCACTTTTTTCTTTAATGCATCCCAATTTCTATGCTAAAGAAATTTTAATGTGAATCTTGAAAGATATAGAGGAGTTTTTATTTATTTTTCTTATGTTAAAGGGCAACAGTTGGTATGAATCAGACCTGAGCGTGTTCCTTCTGGCAGAAAACAGCCTGTGCCAGAACTGCTGGAACTCTTTGGCTTTGAGAAGTTTAATTTATTGTCTTGAATAATAAACTGCCGTTCAATCAACCTTGTGAAACAAAATGTAAAACAGGCCAGTGCTTAAATCTTGAACAGGGACCAGAAGTTTTCCACAAAGGAAACAAAATTGGGAGAGGCATTTTATATTAAATAACGTCAATTATTTTGTTCTCCCTTTTTGTCTGCCTTCAGTATTAATTAGGACTATCTGACAGTTAATATGCTCTAAGGTCTGCACGGTAAAATTGATTAGTATACTGAGACGGAAAATAAGAATCAGTTTTTGATGAAAAATATCATGTTTCAGAGCACTGCATGTGGCAGCTGTGAGGAAGGAAAAAGTGTGAAGATATTAACCCATCCACGACACTCAGCTGGGCATTTGCCCAGTCCTGCTGACGAAACTGTCAATGCAGACGGCTGGCCACTACTTTTTGGTTAAGCAGTGCATTATTTCCTCTTAATTTTTGCTTGCTGGTTTTGTCCATTTTTACTATAATGCCCTGCTTAGGACCTGTAGTCTGTATGTCTAAGTAGCTTATAAAACTAAGGAAAAATAGGTTTTAATTCATTCTGCTGGCCTGCATAGTAGAAGTTACACCCTGTGTTACTGATGTATCTTTTAATCGCAAAACACTCTGGAACTCAGATTCAGTTTTCTGTGTGAAAAGACCTTTAAGAAAGTTGTGACCGCTATTGCTTTTTTAAAAAATATATAATTATTTTCTTTAAAATTATCTTATTTATTTCCCAGGCTTTACTTCTGAAAATAAAAAGCTGTCTTGAAGTATAGAGCATCAGTTATTAAAAAAACCAAACAAACAAAAAAGAAAGACAAACCAAAAAAACATTAATAATGTTGCTCTGATTCTTTTTTTTATTCCAGGGAACTCTACTCATAGTCTAATGACAGCATTTCTAAATTCAACCATCTTTGAAATATTTTGGTATTTTGACTTCTTTCACATTTTGCAAATAATTCTTTGACCACTGGTTGCAAACGACATTAATATAATTCTGCTTTGTGTCTACTCACACAGACTATGAGGCTTATTACAGGGTGGTTAACCATGGCAAATCAATAGGATACAATTTGGTGTGGAATGTCTTTTAAAGTATAAAAGCCCTGGTATTACAAAAAGCTAAGCACTATAAGAAGCTACTGCACAAACCAGATTGTATCGTTAATTTGAGATCCCAGTTAGCTGTTACCACCAGAGCTGCACACGCCTGCCTTCTCCCTTCGCTACGGAAAGAGCCGTACTTCAAAATTAAATTTTAAAGATCACTAACATATCCCGCTTGGCAGATTAGCGTCCCTCCTTGTCGGAGACGGGGGAGACGGGCGTTTTGGCGCGGCAGTGGGAGGACACGGGTGACACGACATGATCTTACCTTCTTGCAACATATAGGGCTGCCGGGAGCAGCGAGCTGGTGCGGAGGAAGCGCGGCCAGGAGCCGATGTCAGCGTTGCGCACGTGCCTCCCGGTAACATCCCGCTGACATTCTACCTGCTCTCTGCACCCCAACTATTTACAAGCTTCCTTCCAGAAAGTCACAACTTTAGGAATGAAAAAAAACCACCCCACCCCAAATGGAGGACTGGAAGGCGGATCACGTGGCTGCCAGAAGCCGGTCTTGTTGCATTACACGCAGCAAGTGTGGATGGCAAGCAGTATCAGTTGATGTTTATGCCATATGTTCTCGGTCTCTTCACGTATTGGCACCAAAATCCTGTTTCTGCACAGTGTTAACGCCACAGGATCCTACCGGGGAGAGGGTCACAGTCTAATTAGGCGAACTGTGGAAAGAACACGGCACGCTAATGAAGACTGAGGGGACTGACTTTTACAAAGTGAGCCCTTGCTCTGGAAGGCAACAACTATTAACCCAGCTAAAGGCTTAACAATTTCTTAAAATGCGCACTCCAACACATCATGTTTTAGCCACTGAGCAATTTGTCTGTGTTCAGACTGGCTGCCTCCCTATGGACAGTTGAGGTCTTGAGGAACAACGCTGTTGTTATTCGGGCTAATATTATTGCTCAAATCAGCTATCTGCCTGCTCAGAAACAGTCAACAGAAAGGAAATTCATCATCCAACGCTAATCCACTGCCCCAAATGCGTATGAGCACTGACCTGTGCCACAGGCTCTGCTGGGAGCCTAAAGCAAGGGCAGGAGGCAATGCACAACTTGCACATCCTTGATGCAGTATTTGATGAGTTACCTCAGCAGGTCTCTTCTCGTTGCTGACCCATCCTTGTTAAACCAAAGCTTTTTGAGAACAAGTTTTGCACCTTCCTAAACCAAAATATTTTATGCTTTACATCTGGGTGGCAAAATTATTGATCTTTTCCATATTTCACACTATTCAAAAATTTAAACATAGACAAAAAAATGTTGTTTTCCTGTCCCTGTTTCTAACATACCACAGTATATAAGTCAATTAAGAAATAAATGAGCTGTTCTCCCACATCCAAAGATCAAAATAAGCCAAATATTCCTATTTTTGCCTGGGGTACATTAGCCCCTTCAGCCCATCAGGCCAGTCTTACAGCTGTTTAGTTGGCCACTCTACTAACCTCCTGGGACACAGCACGAGCTTGTTAAACTTTCTTTTTGCCATTAACAGCATTGATCTGGAAACCTTTTGCAGTAGCAGTGGCATTCTATATGCGACATGAGCCTTCTATGGAAGATGCCGTGTCCAAAATTACTTTGCAGTAAGGCAAACCACAAACTAAATCAGCCTGTGAATACGCACCTCTTTCTTACCTTAAAAAAAAAAAAAAAAAAAAAAATTAAAATTCTGCAATACTTCACACTCACTCAAAGTGGAGCCAGGAGGGGTCTCCATCCATGTTTTCTAATTTCTTTCTTGCCTTCCTTCTTCCTTCCCATGCCACATCAGAGAGCTCTCCCCACCTCTCCAAAGGAGAAAACTACTGTTCAAGTTTCTGGCTTTTCTCCAAATAAAAATCCCTATCTTTAAACAATGGCGAAGACTGTGACTGAAGGGGGAAAGGCGCCTAACAGGTGGTCCAAGGGTGTTCCTTCACACATGCAACTCCCATCAGGAAACAGCAGAAAATTCAGGGGAAGGAGAAGGAATTAGTAAAACTTTCAAGGCTTTTCTACAGCCTGTCGCATCTCCCCCCCAACGCAGACACCCTCACGCTCTCCTCTGCATCTGCATTACATTAAACAGGATGAAGAAACACAAACCAACTTTCACTTGAACCTGAACTCTCCATTTCATGTCACCCTCAGGACAATCACGTGAAACACATATGGCGAGTTCAGCCTGGGAACTGCGTTGGGACCTTTCCGGCCAGGAGCAGAGCTAATCCTCACCACTGCCTGCATATGGCTTGTGACTGAACGCTGCAGGTTCCTCCCTGCCTGCAGCTGCCAGCCCAATCGGCGGCACAGGCAGGGCTGGCCAACTGGACTCTGTCAGCAGATGGACTTGCATTTTTTCCACCCAGTCGGAGCAGGCCAATGACGGAAGGCAAGCAAGGCAAGTAACACAGGCCATTTGATTCCAGAAAACTCTACCTAGCACACAGGCTGCACGCTTGCTGATCTCTCTGTAGAGGGAAAAGATTCACTGTCTCAGCTCTACAGTTTTCCCTAACCTGCATTTTCATCTGTCATCAGATACTCGTGTTCCACTTCACACCCTGGGAAAGAACTTGCCCCAAAACAACAGCGTTCCAGGCAATCCGGCAAGTCTCATCCCTGCGGCATGTCCTCACCTCATCTGTCTGCTGAGCTGGGGAAAAAAAAAAAAGAAAAAAAAAGAAAAAAAA
>VYZV01010892.1:62203-104526 GCA_013401275.1 Pandion haliaetus
AAAAAAAAAAAAAAAAAAAAAAAAAAAAAAAAAAAAAAAAAAAAGAAAAAAAAAAAAAAAAAAGAAAGAGACCAGCAGCTAGTCCTTTCCCTGCTCACCTCCTCCGAGGAAAGACCTGCGATTCAGAATAAATCAGTTAACATTTGCTATAATGCGCCTTTCCAGTCTTTTCGCTACCTTAATTAAAAGTCATAAAAAATAAATGTTACTTTTCAAAGTGAATCCACCTCAGAGAGAGATGGTGAAGCCTCTCAACTGGTTAAATTTCAGCCGGGAGCCTCTTCATTGTTTTCAGATAGGAATGATGTGCTCGTCTCAATATCCACTTTGTAGGCACATGCAAGGTCTCCCAACCGCCTGATGCCCTCTGCTAAGGTAATACGATGCTTCCAGGGGCTGGTGAGACTAGAAAGGCTCACTGGCAGTCTTTGAGTATTAGTTGGGGTAAGGAAAAAAAAAATAATTCAAACCACTTGTATCACACACACACAAAAAAAAGCAAAGATGAAGTAATGCAGCTGAGAACAAATTTTAACTGAGCAGTTGGCACACATGGAGAGAAATCATTGAGTCAAAGGCAATAATGTATCTGATGAGGCGCTCTAAGTCCTGTGGTGCAGCTTTTCAGGAAATTTTGCTCTCTAACACTTCAGGATTGTTTAGGCATGACTTTCTAATTCTGGTATCTCTTAACAGATTCAAAAATTTCTTTTTATTACAGCAAGCACAAAAAAATTCAGATTCTGCCCCTATTTCCACAACTTCTGGATCATAGTGTTACTGTTACAAAAAACATCAGTACGTCATTTGGAAAACATCCTGAAAAGTCAGATGCATCAATACAAGCCAAGCAGGGATGTGACGGATCAATTTGAATATTTAAACACCAGAATTTAAAACAAAAATGCACAGAGATCTCCAGATATGGGAGCATCCCCACTCAGAAAATTATTGAATAAATGGCACATCCTGATGTCTGGATGAAACATGAGCCTGAAAATCTCCCGGCATAAACCACCATCTACAGGGTGGGGGCTAGAAGAAG
This sequence comes from Pandion haliaetus, assembly GCA_013401275.1. Classification (NCBI taxonomy): domain Eukaryota; kingdom Metazoa; phylum Chordata; class Aves; order Accipitriformes; family Pandionidae; genus Pandion; species Pandion haliaetus. Next base: position 63,249 of record VYZV01010892.1, read on the forward strand.
CTTATCTCCGTATTCCACAAAAATGAGCTTTATAGTCATGCTTTCTATAATACCCTAAGAAATGAGACGCTGGCAGACAGACAGAATTGTGGTTGGATCTGCTGTAAGAATTTCCGTATTTCTGTAACAATCAAGTAAGTTCTTTTAAAGGAGCTTGCTACACCCAACTCAACTTTTATAATGATATATGCAGCAAAACAGAGCTGTTTTCTTCCCTCAAGAAAGAAGAGATAAAGAAGCTGTCTTCACAGTTCATGCAGAAAATTTCACCTGTATTTTTCTGCTTTTACTCACAGCCAGTCACTCCTCCTGAGCTCTCATCCTGCTCTGTATAGTAATATTAAAAAAAAATAATTAAAAGAAAATCCAGCTACAATTCTTTTTGCAGCCAGCATTACAGCCTGATTTGGCCAGGACAGCAAACCAGCTTCCTTACCAGGACTGGAATCAGACACCTTCATGTACAGCTTCTTTATGACAGACAGGAAAACTGAACATCTGTCTTACATGTCTATATCTCAACTAATAAATTAAACACCAGAAATACTACACAGAACTGTGATTCCAAAATTTTTGAGTGCCTGGACATCGACAATTTTGGAGGACCACTAGCAAACCCATTCAAAGTTCCTAAATACTTTTTAACACAACATCAAGGAACAGTGACAAACCTTACCATAGTCTTCTAGGATTATGGGTGCAACTGCTGTTAAGATATTAAAACAAGCCCATATCAGCATTTCTAACTTTTAGTTGCTCAAGTGTCTGTAGAGACTAAGGCTTCAGAGGTTGGCAGCATTAAATCTAACTGCCTAAACTATACAGACTATGGCATAGTGCTGCTGCCAGGGACAGGGTCACTCCTGCTCCCTGGCATCAGACCTACTGGGGTGAGCTGTAAAACCTGGTTGGCAGGGTCAAAGCACCCTCTAAGTGTCACTGGATGAGACAACTGTGTTACACCTAAGGTCAGATGTCAGACTCAACTGCTTAGTGGTGCTTTCTAGTCAAGAAAACCTCTACCAAGCTGACATGACAAGCAAGCGTGAACCTCCAAATGGCCAGAAGGAAGCGTGCAGGATTTGCTCGTGTGTCCACCATCCACGCTTATTCTGTAGCTTGTTCAACTACTGCACTAATCAAATACTTTAACACAAGTATTTTAGCTCCGTAGAAAATATGATTTAGCAGAGAAAATAGATAGATTTTAAACAGGACCAGTAAATCCCCAGTCGCCCATGTGTGCAACATGGGCTGAAGACCTTTCACTGCAGGGAAACTCTGGCCTTCCGCACTACTGCCGGCTGGTTCCCATCTATAGGCAGAGGACGGGTACCTGCTTTAAGGATGTTTTTCCTACTTTTCTGTCATTCCTACTGGGCCTTGTGCTGTAGTCCACAGTGAATAGAGTGGTTCATTATCACACAAGGAAACAATCTGGTGGATGGGACAGCAGCTGAAAACAGTATAAGCGTTAAGCACAATTATAAAGAGATCTTGAGCAGTTTCCATAGGTGCCCTGTTTTTTAATTACCTAATTGGATTACCTAAAATCCTCCAGCACAACAGATCAGTCTTGAAGTGTCTCTCTCTCATCAGATTTAGTAAGCCTCCAATTGGGTCTTCTGGCTATGATCTGGCCTGTGGTCTCTGTATCAGCATACTTTCAGATGCTTTTGCCTCATTTGTCTACCGAAGGCAAAGCCTCCATTCATCACTGGAGTTTGAAAGAGACTAACACACACAACAAGCTCTGCTGCCCACTCCAGCATTAGCATATGGATAACTTAGAGAGCTACCTAGATGTCATTGACGAAAACTCAGTAACGAAGCATTTCGTTGGGTTTTGTCTCATTTGGCCATACCTCTGGAAAAGAAGGACATGGTCAGCTACGCTTTCACCAATACAGGATGGTGTTTACTGTAAGACTTACTGTCCTGCTCAGCTGTTTTCACCTAATACAACACACAGATTTTGTAAAAATTAAAAGTATTGCAGAGCTGCCATTAATTTGCAGCACAGGACAAATTAATTTATTTTCTCCTCTAGCCATGAGTGTGGCTCAATACTTGGGGCTACTGCAGCCCAGCTCTTCTGTATCTTTGTCAGGAGTGTGCTGAGTTATGCAAAAAAGCTCTTTCCCTGTCTTGTATGTCAGTCTTGGGGGGTGTGATGGAGACAGCCAGTCCCAAGTGCCAACTGCCATACTACATGTGAGTGTCAAACTCTGCTGCCCCTTTGCACGCCTGGCTGGATTAGCCGATGTCAACAAGATAGTGACACCCTTCCCTATAAGGGCACATGCGGGGTGTCTGACTTCATACGCACCACGAGGGAGGGACTGGGGGGACAGGACAGACAAAGCACACGCTCGAGGCCTTGGGAAGCAACACCAATCAATTCCTGACTCTTGAAACAGGATCGGAGGCCTTGGGAACAGAGCCAGCACCCTCCCCTGGGGCAGTCAGACACGCTGAGCAGATTTTGTCCTGAATAGAAGTCTCCTGATAGCAAGGTGTAAGACAGCCCAGCGCTTCAGTGTTACCAGCCTTTTTGGTTCCTCACCTCTCATTCTCTGCAGGGTTTGCACAGCTGGTGTGATGAGTACAGTGGCACTTGAGCATCTGAAAGTGATGCTGAGGAGGAAAGGCTCAACAATCTGCCCAGTTTGGAGCACCTCCAGGTTCTGTATGTGGTGCATTTATCACCAGCACCACGAAGGCAGGAGACAGTAGGGAACAAAGCCAGATTGTATCGGGTGCTTCCCCTGTCCGTCGCATGCTATGTTTGCTCTGAAGAAGGCTGCTGACCCGGAGCATGAGCAAGGACATGCCAACAGCCCTCTCGGCCTCCTGATCTCCAAGGAGGGAAGGAGGACAAGCAACACCAGGTGTATAAACAGATCATGCCATGGAGAGGATAGAAGTGTTTAAAATTAAGCTAAAGGCAGGCTCAAAGCTGCCCTAAGGTGGTATGTCTGGGGGCTGAGCAGGAAATGAAAATGTCAACAAGAACGCAAGCAGCATGGTTATTTAGAATGTATGTTCTTCAATCTGACACATACACCTTAAGAAAAGAAAGATACTAAAGTATTTTCACATAAAGCAGCTGAATGAAAATGTGAAATGCTGCATGAAAATCACAGGAATAAACCCAAGATTTAAATATCAATACTAATATATAGGATAAGCCATTTTAATAACACCTCTACTCTGCTTCTCCCCAGGAAAACATGCTGATACAGGCTGGGAAATCTGAGGAGCAGCTCATGTGATGCAGACTTCTGACATTCCCCCAGACATGACTAAGCTTAAACAAGTGGCATTATCTGGTGCATTTGAAAGCAAGATGTGAACAACACGATCGTGGGGCTTTTTTTGGTACTACACAAAATGTTCCCATGCGGATGGGGTTTGTGAAGTGAAGGGTATTACGAACAAGTTAAAATTTTCCTGTGGCTTTCACAGTCTTGGAAGCCTGAACTTAGAAGAGAGTGCTGAGAGTTAACAACATGAACGTAAAGAACAGTAGTTCTGTGAAAATGCCTATAATTGAGCTGACACCATATATCATGACGAAAATAACTACAATTCCTATTACAGAAAACACAAGCTTATATAGAAATAGAGCCTAAAGTGGGCACTCTTAGTCAGTTTTGCAAGTTTTACATCATTACAAATACATAGAAATTTAAAGTCTGCTGCTTCCAAATGTAGAATTAAATAGTGGGTCATCACAAATACTGTTTTGCAGTCGTGAAGCTGAACACATAAGTGAGCTTTGTATTAACTGAAAAGTGAATAAAAGGAAAATGAAAATAAATGTATGACCTGAAGCCCAGATGCTGTTACTCTGGGCTGTGTGCACAGCTCAGGAACACCAAGCTCAAACAGCACCTAAGCCCCTGTGCAAGCACACCAAAGGCTCACAGTGCACTGCCCAGAGCTCCTGCATGGCAGTTGCTCTTATCCTTAGCATGTGATTAATTTTGTTCTACATTCACAGGGACTTAAAAAAAATTTTTTTGAGATTACAAAATTAAGACTTCTGCTTTTGAAGAAACTAGAGCAAAAAGGTCACCACCCTGGTTAAAAACAGGCAGCCAGGTCTGAGCTCTGGGTGTTAGAATAATTCCTTTAACAACAACAAAGCAATGACACCAGCTGACTCGTTATTGCCAAGTACTTCAAAAAAACTCACCTGTCTTGGTAGCAATTGCAGAGGTAGTAACTACCTTCCTAAATCTGATATAATCACAAAGTTCATTATTTTCTTATTGGTCGGTTTTTTGTTTGGGGTTTTTGGGGGGCATTTCACTTCATTTAGACCATAAAATCAGAGGGAGCCCTCTTGCTCTCTTGTTGAACTTATGCACAGAAAAGAACTTCAGGTTCAAAAGACTTACCTGCAACTACAAACCTGTTGTAATGCAGTCTATCTTTTCATTAGGTATAATAGTTTTTTAAAAGATTTTTCAAAACACATATGGTGTGGAGTTAAACACAGTCTCTTCAAATACAAACCAATGCATTTTTTCCATCTAAAGAAACTTGTCATTTCTAATCTTTCCTACCTAGACTTTTGCATTTAGCTCAGCAACTGAGATGCTCGCTGGCTGATACTGCCACCCAATGGCTTTTTAGTCATTAACAGCATAAAAAAAAAAAAAAAAAAAANTGCTCTGGGAACAGAAAGTGCCTGCGTAGGACACTTACACTAAAGAGATCTTAGGAAAAATGACTATATAAAATACATGTTAAAATTACTCATTTGAGGAAGGTGGAAATGAAGCAAGTTCTCAGAATTTCCGCTGAATATTCTTACTATCATCTCCAGCAATAAACACAGGTGAGCGATTCAAGTCATGTGGACTCCTGCACCCAGTACTCAGCCAGGCACTTCTGAAGATGTTCCCCACTGCAGAAGAAAGGATAAACAGCTGCTTTGTCCTTCCCCTTGCACCCCAGTCCCTGATCGGTAACAGAAGGTGCCTCCAGGCAATTTTTTTCCCAGACATTTAAGAACCAGCCCAGATTTTCAGAGGGAGAAACTCAGCGCTCAGTTTACACAGCAAGAAAATAATTATTCCCAGGTGCTGTGACAGGCACTGGGTATCGGATGGGGAAGCTGTGTGGATAGTACCCCCTGAAAACTCTACAGGCAGCTGTAAGCCTGGCTACGCTGTAGCCCTACCTAACATATGGCCAATGCTGACTGGCCCTCGAGAGTTTTTAATTCAGGGGAGGGAGAAGGATCCAACAAGTTATCCTGTGATCACTGAATATGTATCTATATAGAGAAAGCAAAAGGGCCTTCAAGAAGAGAAGCAAAAGGAATTAAAAGGCCAAGATTGAGGAGAAACAGAAAACTCTGCCTTGATTCCTGCAGCCAAGTCCACAAAAGATTTCTCTGCCCACAGGTGGAGGGGACCCCACGGTGGAGAAAGCACTATAAAGCCTCCTGCGAGGAAGGAGCCAGGGGTTCATCATTGCCAACCTGGTGCATGCCTTAAGTTTGCCTTTGCGTAATGGGGGGGGTTCGCCTTCTTGTTTCCTTCTCTGGTCCCAAGCGGTCCTAAAAATGTCTCCCCACCTTAGATCATGACAGCCTGACCATGTTTGTCGGCACGTTTTCCCTCTCAACCAGGGAGGGCCGTATGGCTGCACTACAGCCCTCACCAGGACAAATCTCAGACAAACACCAGCCTCAAACTGCTCCTGACTCACTGCCAAACACCATCGCCCATCAGCAACACAGGACAAAACCCAGTGATTTACGGTGAGACCTGTAGGGAGCAGGACGCCAACAAGGAAAACAAGTCATTATGTTTTTCTCCGGAAGGCCACAAAGGCTATATAATGCAGAATCATATTTCTGCTGCATAATACATGCTACAAGGTCCCAACAACTTTACTTTAATGCAATAATTTAATTCACAAAGTACTGCCTAGCAACCAATTCTTTTTGTCATTTTGTGGTTAATAAACAAACCCGATCCTGCTTTATTTTCTCACTTTACATACAGTTATGATGACAAACATTTTCATGTGCATTTGCTGTGTCAGAAGCAGCAGTAAAGTAATTCCCTTCAATATATAGCTGGAAATTATTTTCCACATGAAAATTATAACTAGTAAAAAAATTTCCTTTTGGAAAAAAAATTTGTAAGTACTTTATTCTGTACTCACAGCAGTTTAAGAGACCCACAAGGGAAACACCGAGATAACAGAGGGACTACAACTGGTCTTGCTGCTGTGCATGTGTGCAAGGCATCCTTCTCCCCAAACTGGTACTCGGTGAGTGAAGGTGGAACAACCACTAGATGGGGATGTCTGGCTTCAGAATTTAACAAACCCAAGGGGAGCTCAGTCACCCTCTGCGGTACAGCTTTGCCAGAGAATTAAGAAGAGAGGAAAGACAAAGAGCCCACACGCTTGCCTTCTGTTTGTCTTTCTCTGGATTGAGTGAAAGACCAATGAATTGACTCATATTGTGCAAGGGACAGATAAACAGTGTGAGAGAAAACAGTTAGAAAACAGTATCGGGTCAATGTGTGTATTCCCAAACCCACCTGAAAATAGTTTCAACAAATATCCAGACAAGACCAAACTGCTGGTGCATCTCCCCTGACCTCCTGGCAGGTTCTTCATACTTCTTACCATCTCTCTTCTCTGACAAGGTATCTTCTGTGGCTTCACCTGCTCTTGGTCCTCCTCTTGTCTGCTTGTCCTCTCTTCCACCCTGCTAACGTTATGGGTCCTCTCCTCTCCAGCATCTGGTGGTCAAATTTTGCTGCTTCTCTATCCATGCCTTTTTCCTTTCAGGTTACAGCTACAACTTCAACATGCATCTCCTGTCTCAATTAATGGGACACCCACCCTTCATAACATTTGCATAGCCCTCACCCCTTCAACCCATGGACAGAGCTCCTGCACATATGTTCCCCCTCTTCAAATGGTTCTGCAAGTCCCAGGGCATGAAGGCTATGTTCTTAGTCCTCACCTTCAAACCCTTCACAGCACTAGCAATGCTCTTTTCCTTCCCACTTTATCAGCTTTGGGGCCCACTTGCTCATTTGTCCCTGTTCCTTCTCAGGAGTGCAAGGCCCTCTGCCTCATTTCCCTCCATCTTCACATCCCTTCTTCTAATATTTCCCTTCTCCCCAGTGCCTAAAAGCAAGTAGCCAAATAATCGCAGAGAAGTAGAGCAGTGGGGAACTACTCAGAGATACTTAATATATTTCATACGCCATTTAAAAATTCAAGTATATGTCAAGAGATGGATGCACACCGAAGTCGGACTCCTGTGTGCTCACCTTCACATATTGTTGGTCTTAGCTTGTAATTGCAAGAGAATCTGATTACACCTTCCTGTAGATGCAGAAAATCATATGCAAGAATGATACATACCTGAACATAATTACTTTTTTTGAAAAAGCACGTGAGAAGTTCACAACAGCTTTTCATACCCTTAAGAACAAACCCACAGAAGACACCTGCGGAACCCCATTAGAAATACAGACAGATTTGGGGGTATTTCAAATAAACTGGATCTTCCTGTTGTTCCAGCTAAAAACTATTTACTCACATAACAACTTTCTAACCGATACCTGTACACACTAAAAAGACACCAAATCTTTTAAACTTTTCATTGAATCTTTTTCTTTGTCCCAAGCTAAAAGATTACAAACAAAACACAACTGTTTATTGCTTTGATAGTAGCTGGCCATCTCCTTTTAAAACACCGTTGTGTAAGCATGAAAAATGATAAAAAACTAAGAAAAATGTTTATTAAAAAAAAGTTTCCCTCAATTATTGCACAAAAATCTCAGATTATTTCTAAAGCCGCATTTCAGAGATGACACATATTTGGTCAAGTTTTCAAACTCTGAGAAAACAAAGAAAATAAATAGTTAATGTACAATATGTTTTGTCATGGCTTTCAACTTACTGGAAAGTAAAGGTAAATACAGAAAGCACTGCAGGCTGTATTCTTGATCTACCATTCATCTCGGCCAAAGATAAAATATTTATTGATCTCCACAGTACAGATTTAGCCTCCACTGGGAATTTGCTGTAACATATTTGAGATCTGAGAAGAAGCTGTTAATGTTCACGTGGGAGCCTCAGTGCATTTACAATACAAGACTTAGTCCAAAATTTGCACATCAACATGTCACACCACAGTGATAGAATAAAATTTTTCAATATAATAAAAAAAAAATTACATAAAGAAAGACCTCATTTTAATCTACTTCTCAAGCACATATTCAAAAGAAACTGCAAGACAAGGTCACTGTATAAACTGATCAAGACCCAGCTGGGATGCCTTAAATTGCTCCCCCAGCTTGTTTTCAACTACAGGCACCGGCTGCAATTCTAAAACTTCCATACATTCGCATGGTAAACGTTCAGACAGGCTCATTACAGACTCTCACACACTGTGCATCTGACTGTAAAGGGGCATTTCACCATTTGCAAGGCACAGTGTTGCCCCACGTTCTGGTCCTGCTCAGTGCTCTGTGCAGCCAATTACACTGTGGAATTCCCTGCCATCAGGCATGAAGAAAATAATTCAGCGCATTATGCTTGAGCATACCAGTATCTGGGTGGGCACTCTGATTTATTAAAAGAATGACTATATGTGAGCATCAGAAAATACTTTAACTACAGCTCCATGAAAGATCCTGTGCAGAGATCTCTTGAGGAGCTGTGGACAATACTCCCAAAAGGAAACCCGAGACCATCCTTGGAATTACAACATCATCCACTACAGCAAGGAAGCATAAAACAGCTCATTAGCAGCCCTATCGAGTGACAGACCTAAAGCCAGCTCCAAAGTTGCCCACACCTGTCTGCCTATGGCGCCTGCCAAAAAGCCAAATTCCACTGGGGAAAGAATACTTGTCCCTCTTCTACAGCTGGATCTTGCAATCCCAGTATGCTCCAGGGAACCACAGGTTTTACAGCAGCAGGGTGCACAGCTAAGGAGAAAAGATGAGCTGATGGTGTAAGAACCTTCCCCCCTGAATGAATGAATTCCACACTACTGTGTTTCCAATGTGAAAACCCAAAATGCCAATAAAAAAAAATCTGTCAATTTTAAGTAGCACTGTTTTAAGTAGTCCAGCAAAAATTATACAGTGGTATTTCTAGTACATCTTGTTTACTTATAACCTGAAAATGCATGAGCCCTACTATTTTCTTAGAAACTCATTTACAGTAGGCACCCTGAGATGTTCCTTTGACAGACTAGGAGCAAGCTGTATTAATAACATAATAGTTACTGTACAGTTTCACACTGGACTCCAATACTGCAGCGAACAGCCTTAAGTGTGACAAAGCTGAGCAGAACTCTTAAAAGCAAGCCAGAAAATCTATCTTTCCACACCATCCTTCGCGACAATCTGAATACTTCATTAGCCTCCCAGGATCTGTTTTCTAGAAACAGTGGGATTTTTTTTTTAACGTGCTTTATATACATGCCTCAGGAGTGATCTGTCAAGAAATTTGATAATTAACTAGGAGAAATTAAACTAACAACTGACATGCACATATGAGTATCCATCAGAGTTTCAGTGGCTGACTTTTCCTGGACTACAAAGAGCACACCTACATCATACAACACTCTATAGAAGATGGAAACAGCCTCAGTTAGAAATGAGACATTGTTATCCTTGTGGAAATCTTCTCTAATTGTAGCAAACTGCTAGATAAATGATGATAAATAGATATTACACAACATGGTAGAAAGGGTAAGAGGACAGAGATGCAATTTTTTTCAACAATTTAATAAGAAATTTCAGCTCTCTGTAATGGTGCCTTGGAAGTGTGAAAAAGGACTCCTCTCTAATGCTGGCACTTTGTTTTCTTTCCTGATATAATTAGCATTATTACTATCAGAATTTACTGCATCTTTACAGTAAAAGGCATAAAACCAGATGCAATTGAGCTGTAGTAGTATACAGTTGTAATAAGATCAGCACCACAGATCCTATACAGCAGCAGAATATTAAACAGCAGGAAATCAAAACCCTCACTCTGCCAAAACACTGCAAGGCACTGCACTGAGTCATTTGCAAGCCTACATTTAAAAATTTTTCAGAAGAAATTACAATCATGCAAGAAGCAAGAGGTAGAAGAACCCTTCCTGATTCTTCCCTAAATGATTCTCACCCTTCCACTGCCAGAATATAAACCTATGGGGTTTTTTTTTTCTATGTATTATCTAGGTTTTAAGTTTTGATCCCAAGTAACGTTGCACCTAAGTAGGTGAAGACCTGTGAAATGAAGACTGGGGGCTTCTGTGCTTGGGAGGAAAAAGGATTTCTCAACAGCCCGAGTTCCTTGATCATTTTGCTGCAATTTCTAGGCTTAATTAATTCTAAAAAGAAATGCATGGGTTTGATGTAAAGAAAAGATGCACTAATACTGGAGGACCATTTCATCTCTCTCTTAGATTACAAAGGCGTGTCTAGCAAAAGTTTGAAGCACAATAAAGATCCCAAAAGGAAAGTCTGAATGGCAGCACCTGCATCCGAACACCCGCTCACTTCTCTCCGCTGGGCAGCCACTGCAGCGAGCTGCTACGGATTCAGCAGTTGGCGCAGGCACTGTAACCAGCCACTGCATCTTCCAAATTTTGGAACAAGCCTGCATTGACAGGAGGCAGGGCAGAGCCCGACGCAGGTTTAAGGAGGGAGGCAGCTGCCCTGGGAGCGGCACAGGAATTCAGTACTCTGAAGGGCTGTGTTCCTGGCCAGCATGAAGGGACTTGCGGCCCCAGTTGGAAGATGCACGTGCTCAGAAGCCCGTTCAGTTACGTACTAAGTAGAGATTTATGTTGCAGTAACAAGTCACGTATCATGGCAAAAGGTGTGTGAGAGAAGTTCAAAAGGCTCCTCCTTACACGTAAGGAGGGCAGTAACTAACAAGAATCTACCTTCTAGGTTTCTCCTCCCTGCCATAGCACTGAGACACTTTTTAACTATTTCCCACTCAGTGTTTTGCCATCTGCCTTAAGTCATGCAGAAACTTCAAGGAATCCCTGCCTCTGGGAAAGAGCCGGTTTAGTAACAAATCTGCTGCAAGATACCACCCACTGTAGGTTTTTAAAGATTTAATTACCTACCTTATGAAGATAATAAAAGTCAGATCCATTACGAACAGCTGTGGGTTCTTGTAGCACTTGAAGGACAGCATCTTTAAAGAAACCCCTGGCATCTGTAGCTGTAACCCTGTGTGGGAGAGCCCAGGGTTGTACCGGGCCACTTGGTCATGCACACAGTCCGCAAGTTAATGCGCCAGCTTCTGCGCTGCACCATTGCCCTGCCTTTGCTGAAGCAGAATTTCAAACCCCACTGTCTGTTTGGGATAATAACTTAAATCCTAACACATATCCCCCTTCAAAACAACATACACTAACCCAATTTGTTATTTTTTTTAAAATGTGTAATGCATAACCAGTGTTCAGCTGCACGGTAGATGGCAGTAAATCTTCACTTGTCAAGTTAGAGACCCTCCGGCCTCCATCCAGGATTGAAAGAATTTGTGATTACATTTATGGCATTTTTCAACATACTGTAGGAGTAAACTCCTGCTCAGCTACACTCGTCTTCAGCTTTCTCATCAACATTTTCCCTAGGTGTGCACATATATGATTCTATTATTTCACACATGGTTCATTCTCAGAGCTCTTTTATTACGGAAAAGCAATGGGATGTACACGCAGTTTAGCACTATCAGATGAAGACTGGCTTATTTCAGTGTAATATAATCCAAAAACGTATGAAACGTAAAACACAGGATTCTTAATCACAGCTGTAAATGTGTTGACACATACCGGGTGAGGAAGGGAGAAAACATACTTGGTGTTGCTGACAGTATGTCAAATAGCATTACCAGAAAGGGAAGCAAGCTGCAGCATGTGATTTGGATGACACTTTGGGACACAGAATTTTATCTCGATTTAGATTTTCTGCCACAGAACAGCATCCTCTTCCTGCCAAGCTTTTGCAAAGCTCTGAATCTCACTTGAGTTCTCAAATGCTCATCATTTAACCTCTTCCATCAAAGACGCTGTTTCAAACTTTAAAATGCTCCATGTCCCAGTTCTTAAAAGTTACATCTGCTAAATCATTTTACACCTACTGATGCCAGCTCCTAGTAATTTACAGGACACATGAAGCCGTAAAAATTAAGCTAAAAAAGTGGTTTTCATAGAGGGTTTGACCCAGAACACTGACTGGTAGAAGTACTTCCAGTTCCCTGACTGGGCCTTGGATCAGGCTCAAAATGAATGAAGGTTTGCTAGACCAGCTTTTTGATCAAGTTTACTGTCAGTTAAGTGGCTGTAATTCCAGTGAAATTGTACCATTCACGCCAGTGAGCAAGGCAGCCCTTTAAGTGCCTTCTCTTCGCACACTATCCAGCATACGAATGAAGCTCATCTCCAAACATACTGTTATGCCTTGTTGTGTTTCAAAGACTTTCATAAAAAGCAGTAGGAAACCACAAAACAATCTCTCTTTACATTGGATGATACCAATTAAACCAGATTAATATTGTACTAACTTGTAACAGCACACAGAAATCTGTTTTATGTCACATCTTTCTGACGGACTGCATTCCAAAATAATTTTGGTGCCAGCTCTCACATTCACAAAAGTGCCTTAAAAACCACCTTGCAACCATCTGTAGAAGCCTCATAACTTGCATCCAGCACTTGAGCACGGGCCCTCTGGGAATCTTGGGCTAGCATTCAAGATCAGTACCCTGGCATCTGCACAGGGCGGTGTGGAAGTGTGAAATCATCGGGACTCAAAACCCCACCAGAAATGTCTTCTGACCACGCTTCATTTATATGAAAGTCAGTCAAACTGCTACTGCAGTTCTGTTTCTCATGAGCAGCAGCTGAATTTCTTGCAAAAAGCAATTTGCCTGCAGCGTTGCGATTGCCTCTGCATTGCTCCAGGGTGTTGGGGCAGCAAGGACAGAGATTTAAGCCAGGAATCACAAACAATACTGCCCTTGTGCCCTCTCTGTTCCAGGGTGGGACTTGCATGCAGTGAGTGAAAGTGCTTACAAACAATACAACTTCTCTTCAGCTGAGTAATGTTGTAGATTCATCTCCCTCGTAATTTTGAAGCACTCTGTACGTATATTTGACATTTTCTACTTTTTAAAAGACCCATCAGGGAGACCTAGCAGCCATTTACTGCAGAAACAGAAGGGAAAGAAAGAGCTGTCTATTTGAGCATCAGCTGCCATGCAGGTAAGCTGGATGCAACGTAGTATCTCGTCAAGTTTGATTTGCTTGAACCCAGGAAAAAAGTTAAGAGGAAATTATTAAGTGACTGGGAAAAACTGTACATTTTGACAACCCACCTGATATCAGCCAGGGCAACAACCCCTGAAGTTCTCGTAACAAGAAGTCTATCTTTGGAGCAGTGAAAGGGCTGAGCACACTTAAAGCTGGTATCAGTAGTATGTGTGCAGATAAAGTGAACTCTAGAAATGGTCTATATAGACAAAGTTTGAAATACTGGAATTTAATTTAAGGGGACGGGGAAGGGGCTCTTGATACTTTCAATGGACCCAAGAATGAGCAAATGAAATTAGAACAAATACCTCTTAGAAAGTGTAAAAATGGAATAGAAATTAAAAGTCCCTGTGATGACATACACACATATATATACATGGACATCTTTATGTAAATATAAACAACTACAGATACGATACACTTTAAGAGACACATATGCAAAGTACATTAAGAAGACTACATTCCCAAAATTATTTTTATGACTTGGTCTAACTGCAGACCACATAGCACTGGCTACCTCCGTCCTCCTAGATAGCTTCACCCATTTTGAGGGGCAATGCTCTGTAAATTGATGTTCTCTGAAGGTCAGGGGACTTGCACCTTCACCATCTAAGGCTGCCCAACTTACAGTCTAAGCCACTCATTATCACTGTGGTAGATACCCATGCCTTCTTTTCTTCCTTTAGATGTTCATAGCATTGTCAAGAGAAGAAAGAGGAAGAGCTTGCTTGAAGCCTACAAATTAAGTCCTCATTAAGCAGTGGGGGGTGCAAAAGATCTCAGTGTTTTAAGAAGTCTAACAAGAACACGGAGGTTGTACTTGTGAAAGGTCTCAGAGCTCTGAATTAAAACTTACCTGTTTGGTTTACCGATAGCAAATTCTTCACCTCCCAGCCCCTGGGCAAAGCCTACTGGCTTCACACTGCTTCACAACATCTACGACAAAAGTACAGGCTCCTCTACATCACTGGAGCAATTCCAGCCCAAGACTCTGATTTGGCTCAATGTAACTTGCTTTAGGTGAAGCACAGAGGAACCTTGCTAATTGTGATCTGATATTTCACATCTTACGAACACATATCTCCCTTCCCAAATGCTGAATTGAACACCCTAATAGGCCCACAAACTTAAGATTTCATTATCAAATTTTTATAAAATCTCCTCACAAGACATCCCAGCATCTTCAAAGTGGCATTACCACCCACGGTTAGAGCTGAAAATTTGCCAAAGAAAAAGCTGTAATACACTTTAATTAAAAAAAATTTAAAATCGCGTGGTTATTTGCTTACCCACTAATTCTTCCAGGCCACTGAAGCACGTGTTTAACGTTCAGTGGGCTACTGATGGGTTTAAGCCAGTGGAATAACTCAAATAACCACTTTTGTTGCTTCCAGTATAAGCAATACCAAAATTCTTTGTTGGATTTAGGCCCAGGTCACTACAAGTCAATGAAGCTCTGCCGTACGGTATTATATTTACAGATTTACTCCAGAGCAGCGTTTGTTCCACCCTTACTGTAGGATAAAGTGTTCAGGAAAAGAAAGCAAAAATCCTAGCAGTGACATGTACACGCTCTCACTTTAGAGGAGCTAATCTTTCAGTATGAGCAAAATGAGCTAGATAAGCATCTCTTCACACTCCATTAAGTTATGAGCCTCCTCCATATCAAAGACAACATACAACAGCTGAGTCATATACAGTATTTATGTGACATCCACTTGTCCAATACAAATGCCCTTACAGAACCTAAAGATCTTCACCCTGAGAGGAAACTATAGGCAAGTCTCTAATAGTGCAACAGCGAACACACAAGATCCCGACAGACTCACAGACTTGTGACCTTTGTAATTACACCGCATTGCGGGCAGCTCGCTAGAGTGTGGACAACCCTATTTATGGCAACAACAAATCACTGCAAGTTAGCCCCTGTCTGAGAGCCTGGAGACTGGCATACCTGAACCGTCAAATATCTTGGTATTCCTCATCCGCAGCGTTTTGTTCTAGCGAGACAGACAAATCGGGGTCATCCCCAACCTGTCTTGATTTTAGTTCTGACACAGGTATGGGCAACACAAAAGAATATGGTGCCAAGGCATGAGGAGCCAGTACTCAGTGCTGACTACTGGTGATCAAGCTGTTTCCATGACTCTAAAAGGAAGAGAAACAGAATTTTCCAGAAAATCTTTGCTCATGAGCCAGTAATCAAAGTAGAGGAGAGAGCAAAGCAGTTAGGGATGATGAAAGGTTTTTGCCACTTTTTACCACTTCTCCCTTTCCAATCCTCTCACTGCCTCCCTGCTGGAAAATGCAATTCAAGTTTCCTGTCTCTACCTGGAAACTGCTTGTTCAAGCTTTTCCTGCTTTTGCAAGCTTTGGTTCAATCCTGATCCTCTGCCTCATCTGCCTTTTCCATTCCTCCTCTCATAATGCTGCACAAACCCATGATTTTGTAAAGTTCAAGGCTGGACATGCCACTGGGTCACTCTGCATTACCCTGTGTGCCACAGGCTGGGATGCTTCACCTAGCTATCCCGGTAACATCCATTTGCCTCAAAGCAAGACTTAATTACAAAACACCACAGTCTTGATCTAAGCTAGTCAAGAGAGGGAGAAGTGACTGGGTTTGTCTCCTTTTGATATGTTTCAGTGGCTAATTTTATTCCAATTTAAATATCCGTTTCTGAACTTACTGCTTTGGATTTGGCATTAAAATACGTTGTGTTAACAAAGGCCCAGCTTCCTACACAAACTGAGGTTACAGTCCTACTATTACTGAAAACTGCAGTAATCTTCATGCCTCCAGTGAACAGCATCCAGGCTTATTTCAAACTGTTCGTGAAAATGCTGAATAAGACTGTTTCCAAGTCTCTACGGATGAAAACATCCCTATTTGAAGGAATTCAGTACTACCAATGGTTCTCAGACATTTCCTTAAGTTTTGAGTTTTTTAATCCCATTAGGAGTTCCTGTACTGATAATGTGGGTTTTTTCCTAAAAATCAAAAGACTGGGAGGTATGAAGCAAAATACCTTGCAATCATGACCTCTTATTAGCTATTTATCTACCTTTATCAAACCAACCCAAAAATCTTAAAGAAAAAAATATTCAGCAAACTCCTTTTAACAGCAGATTATGCTGACTGAAATAATTATACTTCTATCCTGTAAGCTTTTGCTGTTTTAGCCTTTGTCAATTGTATTAATCTTAAAAATTCCTGTAATTTTGTCCCTTACTTGTATCAGACTTACCACACTACAGCTACACAGACCACTCCAGCCGTCTTTTTTCAATGGTTAGCCCTTCTTCACAAGTCTACATTTATTCCCATATTCTTCAGTGCAGCTAACCAGGCATGTTGATTTTTAGTGCAGTTCTACTAGGGTAAACATTACAACATCCTCATTAAATACTGACTTCAGAGCACTCCATCAGCCTCATTCGATACAACTAGGTTATCCTGCTCCTTTCCAAATAGAAAAATGAAGTATTTATTAGAAAGTGAGGTATTTATTGAACAGTTCTGCCTTTTTTGCATCAAGACTCCTTTACAGTCTTCAGCTGGTACTGGGTCTCCCTCCTTTCTAGTGTCATTCTCCTGAAACATTTAAATTCTTTCATCAACCATGGATTTTATTCTTCTATTTTAAACTTCCCACCCAGAATGCCTCTGTTGGTTTTTCGTTTATGGAGTGGGAAGAGTGCAGTAGATATTTTGCAAGTGCTTCTTAACAAATCCCCAATATAATTTATACACTTCTAATTTTTTCTTCTCAATCAACTTTGCTCTAAGATTTTCTCCAGAGTGATGAAATTCAACCTTTCTGAAACACCAAACTGGTGCGTTACCTGTACAAACCAGCATATGCCTCTTCGTTGGGAAGTAGGTCACACTCACTGGTCCCTAAGCAACCACCAAAGCTCAGTCCCTTGATCAATTCATCTGCATCCCTGTTCATGACTTCTGAAATGGATTCAGCTGGTATCGTGTGCTGTATTTTTTGTATTAAAAGATTATTATCTGTTTTTAGCAATGCTGAGTGTGCTACTATTGGCTGCATCAGATCTCTGGTATGTTGAATGGCCCGTTTTTAAATATTCCATATCCGTTTTCCTTCTCCTCCCACACACTGCCATACAATGGACTAGTTCCCACTAGTCTCTGGTTTTATTTAATGGATTCTTTTCCAGAACTTGGTTATCAAATTAACCCTTACACAGTCAAAACTCAGTGGATATGAGTTGCTCATCAGTTCTTTAATACTATAGCATACAGCATCATTTCTTTTTTTATGCTCCTCCTTTCTAAGAGCATGTATGACCACATGAGCAGAGAGGGAAGTTAAGAGTATACCCCACAGCAAACTGCATTGTACCAGACACACATGAACAAGCAGTGCATTTGGAAGTATGAGAAATGAATGGGCACCATATAGCAAGGCAAGGACCGGAAAGCCTGATGACAGAGCCCCAGCTTAGGCAGATGTAAATTTGCTTCCATGGGGGCTGGGTGAGTTTCCTTGCAAAAGCTGCATCCAGTGCTCAAAGCCACTGTTCAGCCGAGATAACCTGACTTGGCACTGGTTCAACCGCCGAAGTATCCCACAAGTTTTATGACCCTAGTCACAGAAATAGTTCCCCAAGGTTTCAGCAATACACATTTCTTAAAATCACTGAGAATGTCAGTTCCCTCCTGCTAGTCTTCCACAACCTATCAATGCTATGTGCGCAATTTCTCTCTCATGTATGTTGTAATAGGGGATCAATTTGTTCTCAGCAAGCTGAGCTCAGTTTGTACGTTTGACTTAGTGATAGCACACAATTTCGTAAATTCAATGTTAATTCAATGCCTTCATATTTGCTTCTTATAACGTCCAGACAGGCTTTGCCTTCCAGTCTCTGAGGTACAGGCTGCCACATGCAGAGAGCTCTGCAGCTCCCTGGAATATGGCCCAAAGTTGTGCTTGGGCTCTACTATCAGGATGAATTTCGTTGGCTTATAAGGAAACAATTTACAAGCTGCTGCATATTTTTCTTCCTTTCTCCTGACAATTATCTTTTGGTTAGAGATCAGAACTAAGAAGAACAGGACTTTTTTCTTAGCTACACCTAGACACATCTTGTGCAGGTAAGAGTAGAAAGCTAAGAAGGTCCAATCTGCAAATGTAAAATTACATGATGATGGAGAGACTAAAGCTGGCTACCAGAACTAAGGGATGGATGTTAATGTGTAAGTGTAAATAACTTAATTGTATCACACCATCACATACTTAGAGTGACTGCATCTGTTATGTTAAAAAAATGAGGCAAATATAAAGAAATTAAACATATATTTTCCTATTGACACAGTCCATATTTTGATTTAAAATTGGTGGAAAGGAAAAACCGAACAAAATATGTGAAACGTAAAGGAAAATGAGAATTATGTATTTTTTTTTTAAATGTTCTTGCAGATGAGAGATGGGTATGAAACAAAATTTTTCCTACTCTTGGCTGGAAAAAAAGCATCGCTTCTGGTTATCTGTCTTAAAAGACACAAGAGGAATAAGGGAAACATTCTTCATATTGAATAAAACTGGCATTCAGGTCCCAGTGCCTCAGAAGAGATTTTTCCTGACATGTACTCAGCAAGTGCATCAACAACAGAAGTGAAGTAGATGTAGGTTAGATGTTCGCTGGGGAAAGAAGAAGAAATATGTCTAGACATTGCTCCTCACCTCCACGCGATTGCTGCACTAATTGCCACTTGTTTTAATATCAGCATCTTACATTAGCGCCCAGAACAGCAAGCCAAGAAGCCTAATAATAAAAGGCATTTAGGGAAAGCTGTTTTCATTCCTCCATATCCCACTGGTTCCAGGGACCAGAGGTTTGGGGCCTTGACTTCGCTGTGTGACTAGTGTTCACATAGCTGCAGCCTTAAAACCTGCTGGGCATGACCGCCTGCAGACACAGCAGATTGCCATCTGTCTTCATCATCAAGCTGTGGCTGTCAATCCCACCAGCTTCACGGCAAACCCTGGTGTTACCAATCAGCTTAGCCTACTGTGCACACGCCACACAGCTATAAACCATAAAATTATTGTTTTTACAAGGGCAGTGGATTTAAAATTGCCTGACCCCGCCAATTCAAGAAATGCAAGGCTCTTGGACCAAGAGAAATACATATGTAAACGGATAAAACTATGTGCACCAGCGTTTTGGGACGTATCCAAACCCTGAACCTGCAACGTATGTATAAGCACAAAAGAGAAAAGGTATGTTATATTTCTTACAGGCTGATACATACAAGAACTGTCCTTGGAGAAGCAGTTTGCCACATGATCTCTAAAGCCAGCAATGGCAGCAGCATCGTCTAATGGTACAGGGAGACAACAGGTGGGAAAAGCAGACGAGACAAGTTTTCTTTTAGGTGTATGAAGTTTGTATTTCATTCATGCTATTTGTGAAATGGAATAACATCAGCAAGTAGTCATGAGGCCGCAAGTTAGGAAATTACATCATATATTTGGCAATAACTGCAGGATATAAATAACCTGGAACATCAAACCTTTCACAGAAACAGATGCAAAAAGGGATTCACTTGCCCCTGGGCAATTCACAGTGTGTAACATTTACACGTGGATGGGCAAGCTGTTTTTAGCTTCCCAGGAGTCAAGACAGACCTAGCAGAACGGGATTACACATTCCCACAAGAAGGGCAGCAGGTGATTGTAACGAGTTGCAGAGCATAGCAAAGATGTTAATTTGGTACACTGAAAAAGCATAAATCCAAAAAAAAATGTAAGGCACCTTTTTCTTTCTCTCCCTCCCTATTCAAAGTACTATAGGAAGAGAAATTATTCTAAGTGCTATAATTTAGTATAAGTAACCCTTACCAAAATTTCTCTGTAGCCAACCTTACACTAGAAACAGTATACCTCCCCTCTTCCCTTTGGGTTATTTTAAACCCATCTGTGAGTAGTTCAACACCTAGAGCCTGATCCTGCAGAGATAAAAGCACAGGAAAAATTTTATTCCCACAACCTGTCTTACAGGTTCTTGTTGGAGGAGATGTGCATATATGCTTTCAGAACAGGGCACAGTGAAGCATATGTGACCCAAATTAAATTAAATTAAAGTAACTCTATACAAACTAACATTTATTGTGTCTCCTGCTTTTATAATATAATGACTTGGCTCCGTGGATGAAGGCAGGCATGGATTACCGAGATCCACAGGGCATTGGACCACACACCTATCAACAACTATTGGCATCCTATACTGTTCATTAAAAGGGACAGCATGGATGTGCTTCTCCTGGGCACTGGAATGAACACAGTGTCAATCCAGCAGCTAGAGAGTCTTCAGAATAAGGAATTGTGAGTAGACAAACCTGGCTGTTGGGCCAAACACTGGTAAATCTTGATTCATAATAAAGAATGCAAATGAAACAAAAACACTGTGTGGAAATACTCTCAGCACTTCCCCACGCTGAGTTTTAGAAACTTTTCTTTTTCCTTCCCACTCCCACCAGGGGATAAGCAACAGCCTCAGTGTGTTGCTGAAGAAGGATGGAACTGAATCCCACCCCTTCCATAAACATCCTTGCTTGCGTGGGGATAGTACTTTCCAGTGAAATAATAAAGGAGATTCCAGGCAAAATACTTCATCCTCCATTAGTGCCTAGCAGCCACAGCAAAACATAGAGGTTTTGGTAGGTACTATTCAAACAGACACAGAACTAGCTTCTTGCTGTCCCGCTCCTCTCTGTCTTGCAACATCATATGAGGTTGAGTGATCACTTCAGTCTGGATTTACTACATTAAAGATTTGTATTGCTGGTCTTGCCCTACCCTCCCCCCCCCCCAAATTAAACTTTGGTGTGTCAATCATCTGCAATGTTTTTTCTTTATTCAAGAACTCAAAGGTGCTTTAGTAATTTTGCTTAATTATGTTTTATAGTTTTGGATTGTTGACTCTTGAGTGTAATGTACTTTTTACAGGTGAGCAAAGAGAAGGAGAGCAGAGAAATCGAGCAAATCCATCATAAGCAGGACCACGACACTGGCATTTTCTTAAACTCATCGAGTTAGCACGCAAGCTGAACTAGCAGGAGGTGTACCCACACAACTTCACGAAGCCTTCCACAAGTTAAATAAATAGTGCTCTGAAGCAAAGGTGTTCATTGCTCATTTAAGCTTGTCGATACTGATTGAAACAACACATAAGGCAAATAACCGCAACTCTAGAAATGCCCCAGGAAATGGGGACTGCTTGTCTATTCTAAGGCTTGTTGCATTTCTTTGTCTTGCAGCTACAACTAATAAACATATGCAGAAGTTGTACGGTTTCTAATAGTTCATTGGAATCATGATCACATAAAAATAACTGTCCTGCAGCATGAAAATAATCTAAACACTGCGAAACGATTTAAAGCAAATGGCAGTCTTGCTGATTGAGATTTTACAGATGTTGCATGGAAATTGCTTCCTTGCTTCTAGCACTGCCATAATTTTAAGATACAAATATAAACAAATCTTTATAGTGTAACCTATCAGCCTTCGCATAGGGCTGCTGCAATCACTCCTCTCCTAGACTTATTTTCCATAATGATTTTACCTATTTTGATCTTCCCCTCTTACTCATTCTCTCTTGCAGTGCAGACAGTAAAACACAATGTTATTTAAGTACAGAAATCCTTAAGGTAGATTTCACTGGGGTTACAGGCTATTTTTAGCCCAGCTAGCACAGAGATGCACTGAAGTGTTTACTAGCTTGAACATAGGTCATAAAGTCTGCATTTGTCATTACCAAAGACCACCTGCAGTTTAGATAATTTATTATCAGTGACAACTGTTTATTACTCTCCAACAGGCAAATAAATTTAACCCTTCTCTATCAGTCATAAAGCTCCTGAGCGAACACGACAGCAGTGACCTTTGTGGTGTCTCTCAAGTATGTCTCTTAATCCTTGTGCCTACAGAAACATACAGGGGAATGGCTGACCTCAGAGTTACCAGCTTTCCATGCCGCTCTGGTCTTCAAGTGGGAAGTGTCAATTAGACACACAGAGCCAAAACCCCGCCAAGAGACCTCCCAGAGACAGCAGATAAGTTATCAGGAAAACAAAACAAGCCCATCTGCAGAAGAGAGTGGAAAGAAGTCAAGAACCCAGACCTGAGAATGGGGTACATTACTGAATATCCACCACTTCACATTCTATCAATTTCAATATTATTTCACCTCAAATTAAGCCTGAAGGTAATTGTAAATCCCTGTGAAATATTCAGATAATAAAATGCAAAGCCATTTATTTTGCACAGTGTTTTCAAATGTCTCCTCTACTGCCTTTATTACCTATTACGTTTGTACTAGTTTCCTGTTGTCTGCCATCATCTCCCTATGTCCCTACTGCAACCTCATGAAGAACTTCCTAAAGAAGTCTTCCGGCCCACCTCTCCCTTGCTGACTGCTTTGGGTAGGAGACTGAGAGAAGCTGTGAAGGGGGACAAGATCTTAATTCAACAGGTTTGGGCAAACACAAGAATTTGATCATAGGTAGTGATTTACAGGATCAGGACTCAATTGCTCTGTGGTGGGTCTTTTCTGCTCTATTAAACAGTGTCTGCATTTCAGCCCAGAAAAGCTGCCCTATGGTTCAATCTAGTAATAATACAAAGGATGGAGGAAGGAATTGCATGTTTTTTCAAATCAAGGTAATTCTCCCTGGGAATACTGCATTATTATATTTGCCCACCACACTACAAATACGTTAAGCCTAGATTCATAGTCACCCTTGGTTTCCTTTATAGCCAATAGATAAAGTTGATGGTCAACAAATAAAGATATGTAAAGGTTACGATTTGGATACTGGATTGCCTAGATTGGGAACAATTTAACATTTCTCTATGACTGACTACCACAAGAAATAAAAACAAGTTTGGTCTTTTCTTTATAAGCCTAATGAACAGAATATGAGCTTCGGAAGACAAAACAGATTCCTGTTTCTTCTCTTCATAATGAATTCATGTTAAATAAAGCATAGATCATCTTGCATCTAAACCAGGTACACAGCCTCACCTGGAATCCATTCTCCAAGCACAGAAAACAAATCTGACATCTGACTTCCAAAACAGAACGATCACCTCGTTCCTCACCAACTCCAGTTCACCATATAAATTACTCTCATTTGTTATTTCGGTGGACACAGTTCTTCAGCAATTAATGTCCAGAGAACCTAAGCTTAGTCTGTAACACTTGTCATGCTTAGAAGAATACTTATGTAAATAATTTTACACAGTGAATTATTATCTACTATTTAAATAATTACCACAACCTCCTTAACTTCATTCCTTAGGATACTCAGGGCAATTAAAAACAACTATCCTGATGGCTTCAGCAAGTTTTGGAATAACAAGAGAAAGATTTCTATTTCCATAGGAAGTAATCAATTGTTTTAATCATACCCTCATGCCTTTAAAAGTGTTGTCTCTGACATCCGAGTCCTTAATTCATTTGCAACCAAAATATTCTGGGCAAAAGTACTGGGCATGACAACACCAGCAGGTCTCCAGGTGTTTCTTGCCATAGTCTGCAGTCTCCAAGATAAGGCTTCTGGTTCTCTACCACCAAGCAGCAAACCTGGCAAGCCCTGGGAGAGCTGGCTGCAGACAGGGCTATCGGAGCTGGTCTGCTGAGTCTTCACCAATGAGCTGGGCAACGCACGACTGAGTCTCGCAGTTGTGGAGGCAGGAACCTGAAGCACTGGCTGCAGCCCAGGCTCGGCTCGTGGCTCTGCAGCCAGAGGCTGGATGCCCTGGGAAGACAGGCACACGCTGCTGAAGCCATCAGGCTGCAGCTCCTCTGCAGAGAGCTCCTCCACCCTCAGCCCTCTGAGCCAAAGGGCCAAAGCAACTCAAAGATCTCAGCTGCAATGCAGCGCTGGATGCAGAGACAGTGCCTCTCTCAAGCAGGGAGCTCATGCCTGGATCATTTGAAAGGAAAAAATGACCAGTCAAAAATTTTGTAGTTTAAATGCTTGAAAGAAAAAGCCCATTAGTTCAAGATTGCACAATACAGGCTGCACTTTTTCGTAGAGGGACACTGCTTTAAAAAGCAAGCTGACACATTCTGCACTGGCTTTATCTTCTAAACGATTTCACGTTCTGTGCCAAATCTAGCACATTATAATAATCTTGTCCTGCAATAGAACATGGGAGAAATTATTTATTACATATATTCACATACATATGTACCTCTCAAAATAATCTGATGTTTGCACATGTTAGTAGCTGAGACAATAAATACATTAACAGCTTACTCTCTCCCTCTTCTATGAAGATTATAGTTCTCTACTCCTTGACAAGCACTTTGGATTGTGCAACAACATAATTATACATCATTCTCACATACTTTTGTGCTATGGAGGTCTTGCGCCACGTGTCAAGTTTGTTAGAAGAATCTTTTAAGTGAATTAAATTTTAGGTTATTGCATTCAATTGCTTATTGACACAGCTAAATACCTTCAGAATGCATGTTCCTGTCAACCCAGCCTGAACTAAAGACTTTGAAAAATAAAATTTGTTCATAATTCTAGAATTAACTTATGCTATTGAGCCACACGGAGCCCAAACTTCAGCCTGGTTGCACAAGTGATTTAGAAAAATACATGTAATTGAAATTAAGGATGCCAGATTTACTGCTGGGATATGCTGCTGCACTTCCACTGATCTCCATAGCATTAGTTAAGAGCGAAGGTCACTTTGCATTCCAGCACGCTTGAATAACCAGCTGAAGAGTAATGCCATGGGCTCTGGAGAGCTTCTGAACACTAACAGACCACAGGAGAGGTGAACAAGGGCAAGATGTCACTGATGCCTTGAGGTATGTGTTTAAACAGAGATCTCTTTATCAGAGATCTGATTCATCAAGAGAAAAAATAGGGCACGTGGTGCTAATTTTGTTAGAAGTTTCTGATTGCTGCAACTACTATTTAATCAGTGTAATTAGCCCCTCACTACAGGAAAGACATTGAGGAGCTGGAGCGTGTCCAGAGAAGGGCAACGAATCTGGTGAGGGGCCTGGAGCACAAGTCTTGTGAGGAGCGGCTGAGGGGCCTGGAGCACAAGTCTTGTGAGGAGCGGCTGAGGGAACTGGGGTTGTTTAGCCTGGAGAAAAGGAGGCTGAGGGGAGACCTTATCGCTCTCTACAACTGACCTGAAAGGAGGTTGTGGTGAGGTGGGTGCTGGTCTCTTCTGTCAGGTGGCTGGTGACAGGACGAGAGGAGATGGCCTCAAGTTGCGGCAGGGGAGGTTTAGATTGGATATTAGGAAAAATGTCTTTACTGAAACGGTTGTTAGACATTGGAACAGGCTGCCCAGGGAAGTGGTGGTGTCACCATCCCTGGAGGTATTGAAAAACTGTATAAACAAGGCACTTCATGACATGGTTTAGTGGGCATGGTTGATCGGTGGACTCGACGATCTTAAAGGTCTTTTCCAACCTAAATGACTCCATGATTCTATGATTTCATTCATTAAAAAGAATACTCACTTACTGATGAACAAACCTCCTGTCCTATTTGTCAACAACAGTCAGTTCTTCAGAGGAAGGCTAAGAGCCTCACAGCCCTCTGACAAACATGCTAAAACACATCAAGACACCCAGTAGTAAGGACCAGAAATTGGATGGTTAAAAATGATGTTCAACTGGCTGCTGTATGTCTCCTCAGACTATACAGCTCTCATGATATCTGAGAGACTAAAAGCCCCTTTGGCAGTGTGATCTTTGCACGTGTAGGGTAATCTGTATCTCCTGCACATCAGATTCCTGCCTCTGTTGCCCCCAAACTAATTTTCAAGCTTTCCTGCCTCTGTTGTCCCCCAAACTCATTTTCAAGCTTTCAGTTTTGTTCTGCTAAAGATGAAGGGCGTCCCACGCTACACAGATGAACATGCAGAGCTCCTGCTGCTTTTGGGGTGTCATTAGAACAATAGTGTTATTCCCACATGTGCATATAAAAAAACCAGTAAAATCTGCTGAAAGAAAAGCTTCTATGGTGGAGGGATGCTGTATTTTGGGAAACATGACAGCAGAAGATCCCCCAACTTAGAAGGTTTATCCTGTCATGCAACAAGGCCCCATATTTCAGGACAGCCCAAGAAAAGCTGCTGATTTTAAAGTCCTCAGAAAATTGAATACCCAGTGGAATGGAGCTCTCCACCTCAAGTGCAGCAGAGTGAGGGCTCTGATATAATACACGGGGATTAAGCAGTGCGCTTACAATACTCTTTCTGAAGATTAGTATAACATTTCCTTCTTAGATAATGTAATCATGTCATGAGTCAGTCCCATTTCTTCTAGTCATCAACATCTTTCTGCACTGCCATTAATATATTCCTAATTTTTGGATTTCTAGGGAAGATATCCCATTAAGCTTTGGTGTAACCCCTTTTTCCCACACAGGCTTGTTGTATAACTTGCTGGCTAATGTATCCACCAGGGGATGAAACACAGAATTTATCTGACGTTCCTACATTACTGCCCTGGAGCAGATGCTCCAGCACAGAAGATTTTCAGATTATCAAGAGGGGGTAAGAGGAATGTCACAGCCTCTGCTAGTCTATGTAGGGACATTTATCAAAAAGACAGCTGGTATAAGATTGCCATGTTCTCTTCCCCTGATGCAACAAAAGGTACTTTTAAAATGTTTTAAAGTAATTAAGTTGAAGCTTATTTTCCAAAATACAGCAGAATGAGGATTTCATTCCCCCAGCTGAGGAGGTTGTTCCCTTGTTGCTGAAATAGCCTCAGAAACATAGTATTATCCTTCCTCTCAGACTCCACGTACACCAGCAGATATTTCCATTAGGTACACTGCTTACAAAGCACTCAGACAAGAGGCCAGAATCATGGTTTACTGCCCCAACAAAACATTAGGCTGTTTCTTGAGAGAAACAGGAGTGTTTTCTTGAGGTCAAGGAAACTTCTCCCCTACTCCGGTAGGGGGGAAACATCTGGGGTATCTCACTTTGACGAGCAACAGAACAACTGAACACTTCAGAAGAAAAGTAATGCATCAGCTTGTGGAGTAGAGGAGATTCACGTTTTGTATCTCAAAATGCAACAGAGGCAGAAAGTTGTAGAAACATTAATGAAACTTCAGATTGCAGTCCCTCGGTTGTGAACAAGAAATTGCAGCTCTTATCTAACAACAAACAAGTAAAACTCATGCAAGAAAAAGGAATAAAATCTACATGAGAAAATAAGCAGCAGGGGAAATTAGAATCTGTAAAAGCTTCATTCCTAAGATACTTATGTATCTGGCACGGGTCAAGTACCAGAAAAGACGCATAAAAGAGAAAGGTTTTGATGGGCATCCATGTGGCACAGCTCTGGAATGCTGCAGCGTATGTTTAAAGAAAGCCCCTCTGAGAATTGCAGGATCCACATGGCATAGTGCACACATGGTGCACAGTACGGCATTATCTGAGGAGCAGATCTGAACAAGGAAAACTTCTGCATCTCCCCCTGTTTACATGGCTACAATTTCTCCTTCACAAGGGAATTAGGTGCCCCATCCGCATCAGAGCTAGCACTAGCCAGCACACAGTTTTCCTCTGGAAGGGATTTTTCTCTAAGGACAAAAGCTGCTTCGAGAGTTGAACTTGAAGCTATTCTGCTCACAATGTACTTCAGTGACATTAAAAAAAAAAAAAAAAAAGAATTAGAAAAAAGGAAAAAAATCACCTCTGCTACAGTTTTTCTGAATGTTAGCTTATTAAGGTAATATTTGACGTAATATTTGCACTTTTTCCATGTGTTTTCAATGTTGGAAAGCCCCCAGAAGGTGAACAAAACTGATCATGTATATATAAGTACCACGACAGACCTGACAAAAATAACATTTAACCAATGAGCAGGTGCCCGCAGGACAAATGCATGTGGGTTTACCCATTTCACTGTGCATGACTTGGCTGTGTAATACATATTTTGCATCAGCTTCTGTCCCGACTTTGTTCACATCAACAAGCTCTTAGGAGGATATGAAATTACTGACACAACAGAACCCACATAAGCCATGACTTAATTCAGCCAAGTGTCCTTAGCTGGCCACCTTTTCCTAGAGTATTTCCAGCTTCCACAAAATTTCTGGAAAGCAAGAGACCAATATTTAAGAGTCAGCAAAAGTTTAGCTAGAGTTTTACACTATTTACTTCTATTTATCTTTTTTTTCCTGCAAGCTTTCCATGTGACAGAAAAGTAATTTGAACTGATACCACTAAAATACATGACTTTGCATACATTACCCACTACGGTGCAGCGCAGAGATACTTCAAGCTAGCTTAAAATAAACTGCCTTGAGCACAAGAAACAGGTCTAGATGTAACACAGAGCTCTGCCATGGCTTCCTCTATCCCAACAAGGACCAAAAGCAACTAGCACAGCTTGCACAAACATTAGGGTTTGATCAGTGCCCACCTCTGAGCTCAGCTTTGTGTGCAGGCTCTGGTGCTCCAACCTTATCTTTGAGCAAGCATTTTATTCCATTTTAACAGCACTTCTGCAAGAAAGTTTAGACTCCTGCTACCCATGTCCTCAGTTCACAGCTGCTTGTCACCAGCGCTTGCAGCAACACCCACATCAACATCAAAGAGGCAAGTTAGCTGTGCTGCAACAGCAGCTGCGGCATCCGCAGAGTGCAGGAGCCAAAATCCCTCCTTGCAACCCTATGGAGACACTACAGAGCTCTATGGAGACACTGCCACTCTGAACAGCAGACATCCCCCATCACTGCCACTCTGAGCAGGGGGCACGGTATTTTTAAAGGTAAGGAATAAAATTTTCATGCACCTCAAAGGTGATTTACAACTAAGGGAGGAGGGGAAATGGGAGAGAAAAATACATTATTTTTCTCACATCTGTATGGCACAGGAAATTGCCTTCCTAGGATATCTGGTCCTTCTAGGATATAAAAACTGTAACAACTGGAAAAATAGAAAAATTATGACATAAGAATCAAAATGAAAATTAGGCATCTGAGAAACAAAAATATTTTCAAAATTGTACTAATAGTTTTGAATTTTGAAAAATGTTTTATAAAATATTCAACATCGTCTCCTTTTTGGCCAGAGTAAATACACACTAAGTGTCCTTAAAACTGCGAAAATCAAAGAAAGAGAATCAGACATGAAATTCCTGATCATGTACGAAGAAAGTATCTAAAACCCAAACGTTTAGTATACTTTCAAAGAGCAAGGCTTTACTGAATTGTTCAGCGAGCTTCACTCCTCCCAGATTCAGGGATCCATTTTTTTCTGGCTTTAAAGCACTTCCTAAACATCACTTCCACACCACCACCTAAACAAACAATGCACTCATATACATAGTGCATATTTTATGATCTGCTAGACCAGGATTTCCTGAAGTGTGTTCACAAAAGAGACCGTATGGAAGAGGACTTCTTTCCACATGCACAACCTAATTTAACTTTCAGTTTCTTCTGTATTTTAGTATTTTTTATGCTTCAGTTCAATTTTTATTCCACTCCCTCCCCCGCTCAAGAAAGGAATCTAGAAATACAAAGGGTAAGTCCAGGAAAACCTCACAATTTATTACAGAGGCTTACTTAAAAGAAAAAACAGCCGCAATGGATTAATGTATTTCCTTTCCCACAGCTTTTTCACTTAAACCATAACTGTGCATATTTACTGCATCTCTTCCATCTGCCAGTGGCATTGTGCTGACACATCCAGTGCACAGGCTGCAGGGTCTGACAGTGAGGAGACAGGTCCCACCACTGCTCTCAAACTTTGTGATTAATATGGCGCGAAGCCTGGTGAAAAGCCACACTTACAGACATTGCTATCAACAGTGACCCAAAACCTTGTTATTCCAGCCATTTAATCCTAATTGTGAGTCAAGTCTTTAACAACAGAAAATGCTTACGAACAAAAACCAAACCAGATTGTTTTCAAAAGCTGAAGTCAAGGGCTATATCAGATTTGCTCCTATTTCTTAGAAGAAGTCCTGCACAGCCTATGTAGTGGAAGAAGGTATGGCTAATATAGGCGTTTGCTTTTTCTTGTATGAAAAGCAGTACAACCAAGGAGGAGGTACTTACCTTTTTGCAAGGTCACATTCAGTCCACATCACTGTCAGAGTTTATCCTTTGAACCCAATCCTTTCAGCGGGCAGATATATATATAAACACACACACACATTTGACAATTGGGAAGTGTTACTGATAGATAAGTTATGTAAATTATATGACATACTATAATCACCTTTAAACTTATTCTTGGAATCCAGAGGTTTCTGGAGGAGATCAGCCAGCCACATTGTCACTCCAGTGCCCCAAAGTGACAAGCCCGCTACCGGCAGCGATGTCACAGTAATTCTCCCAACAGCTTGGTGACCTCTTTGCAAACCTCTCTCCAGCCTAACACCAGCCTGAATAAATAGCTCCCCCCCAAATGGAAATAAGTATGTAAAAGCCTCTAAGTTGCTTCCACATAGTGAACTTCCAGAATAGGTGACATTTCTTTTCTTGTTTGAGAGGGCAGGTGTGGTTTTGGGGGGGGTTATTTCTCAAATGTCACTTTTAATTACTAATAAGCAAGTTGACCGCAATTCTGACACTGACTTCATAAGTCCACCGGTTTCAACAGGGATTTCATCCCTCTTTCATATTTCCTTTCTTTCTAACACTTTCTACATGAGTTATGGAGAACCCCCAAACACGACTGGCTGAGATGGGCAACCTCAGAACAAAACGTGGCCATTTTAGCATCTTGATAAGGCCACTGAAACCCACATGTAAATCCCGGTTGTCCAGAAAGCTGAAATAGAGAGGTCCTCAGTCTACTGGGAAATACAGCCAGCCTGGCCACCAGGATCCTACTGATGCACCAAAGGGCAGCGACACAGCCAGGAACGGATGAAGTAAACCCAAGTAGCTCCCACAAAATGGAGAACGTCAACTCCTTCCAGCAGTTAAAGTAATGCAGTCTCCCGTTGCCAAGACTAATGACCAGGCTTTGTGATACAAATGCTTATTCACTGGGAATCCAAATCAGACGTGTCAGTTTGCTTTGCAGGAATCACCAAAAACGCCCAACCTCAGATTCTTCCAACAGGGCTTTACACTCAAAACCATGGCCTGAACGCAGACAGTCTTTCCCTATTCCCATGAAGCATCCAGGCAGGTGCCTTTTCCCTAGAGTTGACTATTACCATTAATGACCCACACCAATGCTCTTCATGCTCATTTGAAAAAAAAAAAAAAACAAAACCCTCTGCTATAAAACGAATTCATTTACATTTTAGCACAAAGGAGATTCCCACGTGCAGCACACTAGCCTCATCTGTCATCAAGCTGTGAAAAGAAAGTCTACTGATTTTGACAGGCTCTGAGGTAAGAAAATGACTTTTGGTCAAGAGGGTCAGATGATATGGCAATCTCATCAAGGAATCTCATAAGAAATATCACCCATTGCTGTTCATAAACACAAGCCTGATTTGGCTATATTCAGTTACAAGCAAAGAAGGACAATTAAGCAGTTCATGATATGGAATGGCTAAAGCATGTGCAATCTTATTTATGTTCTCTGCACCTGTGTTTTCTATGGTTTAAATTATAATACTGATCTTTTAAACTGCACTCAGGGAGTATCCCAGTTAATTCACGTGCGACAGGGTAATATGTTCTATTTTTAATCAATATGTAAACGAAAAGGGATGCAAGATATTGTAGAGCCTTACTGGTAGCCAAATATATATTGGCAAATTACTATGAAATTGTTTACTATTGTCTCAAGGCAACGCAAGTACTCCCAGAACTAGCCTGTGTGCCCAGTTCACTTGTTGGTGTTATTCCTCTCCTTTGTTCTCCATGTTTATTATCTTCTCTGTTGTGCTTCAACCCACATTATTTAATTCACGGTATTATGGGAACCTCTTGTAGCTCATCTTTCAGACCAGACCGTAACCTCTACCCGCATAAGCCGCAACTGCATTTTCCAACGCTCAGAGCAATGAAACCACACAATCCTTGCTAAAGCTCTCTAATCCTTAACAAAGTCGTCGAGGTAGAGGCAACCGCTCCCGTTAGATGTGCACAGGAATGCCACAGAGACCTCTCAGCCGCCATGCACCCCGAGCTGCAGCGATACTGCGGGCAAGAGCTCTGGCTATGAGACTGTGCCGGCGCAGCCCCCCGCTCCGAGGGACGCCTGCCCAGCCTGCCCGCTCTGCCTGCAGCCTCACAAGTGGTGCCAGTGTGGAGCAAGGGGCGAGCAGTCCCCACGCCTGGAGACCCCTGCCACACGCCTACGGCCAGGTGGGTAATACAGTGGGTTTGCTGCAACTGCCCGCTTTTTTCCTAGCACCCATAGACTGTTCCTGCCCTAAATATCGTAGGAAAGATAATGTCCTCACGCTTTTACTCAGTTATTACATTTTTAATTAGTTATTGCAGTATAACTAATGGTTACTGCGTTGTCTGTAATTTCATCCTCTCTATATTCCAGTCATTACTCTTCACAGATCTTACAGGAGTTACCAGATATTTCCCAGGTATTTTTGTTTTGCATATCACTTAAAAGTACTTGAAAAGAAAGCATTGATAATTGTTTTGGATATAAAAATAAAAAGAAATCTAATATAAACTCTATTTTTCAGAAAAGCCAGCTAGGTTCAAGCCTCCTAAAATCACTTCAAAAAAAAAAAAAAAAAAAAAATCACCATATACAACAGAAAGAGGAGATTGTATGATACACGCGTGTGCCTAGACAGGGAAATCATGATATATGTGATGGCTCTGTATTTCCATTCCATTTTAAAGGGGCCGGGTAACACACTGTCATATACTTGTATGGCAAACATTTTCCCCTAAGCTAGAAGAACAAAACTGGCTCCATGAAGGAAAAGTACAGCTATACAATTGATATAAAATTAATCCCCTTTCAAGATACTCAAATGCATGCAAAGGAAAACAAAATTTCTCTCTTTACAATTTTAAAATGCAAGATTAAAAACACTGTAATAGTTAATCATAATCATTAGTTGACTTCTGTATTACAATATATGGATTAATGGTTATTAATAATATTTATGTAATATACCTTTTATATATCCCACCAAAAACTTAATGCCAAACACACCAAAGAATTTCCTGACTGACACTAAAAGCTTATATTGTTCAACTGTTGTATACTGACATTTAATTGTAACATCAAAATGCTTTTGCATTCGTTCCCTGTGACCTTCTGGACAGCACAGAGCACTACTTACTGAGCTCAGTGAAGATTTCAAGATTTACTTCATTGCCAGTGCCAGCATTAATATGAATAGATTAACTTCAAAGAAACAGAAATTATGTAACATTTTAACTACTCTCACATATTGATTAAATGCCTTGTTCAAGAGATTGTTTTTCCTTACCACCATTCGATGGTCCTTCATCTTTGCTATACTTTTGTTATACTGTGCCTCTTAGAAACACACAGAAATATACTTAAAAATTACTAAGAAAATTACTTTAAAAATATTTGACTGAAAACAATAAAAAAGTGTCAATTCAAGCCAGGTGTTACTATTTTTTAAAAACAAGTTTCTAACATATTTTACATTCTAACAATTTACTTTTAGAGCATTCACAAAGAATGAGATGACTTTTAAATAAGATGTTTCTACTGTAACTGCCAACGTCTAGGGAAATTTTCATTGTACTTTTTTCCAGCAAGCCAACAGGGCAGCAGCTCCTAGCTGTATGTGCAACTCAAACCTCTCAGAACAGCAGTACAGAAATACAAATTTCTTAAATGTTCAGTAGATTGCCAGCAGTAGAGTTATGGAAAATTTTTCTAAAACTTAGAGCAACTATGATACTTTCTCCCAAATAATTAGAAAAACCTCTGTTATATACAGGTTTTTTTGGTTTTAACTGTTACTCTTTTTTCCCTTTAGCTGATATTTTATTTCACAGAAAAAAGCAGTGCATACCCAGTTTTAGATTATGGAGGATTACACAGCATTGAGGACTGTCAGAAGAAAGACTGAAGGCAAACTGTAAACCAGATTAACAAAATGCTCTGTTGTCAGGATTTTCCTCCCACCACCTAATTTCATAGGGGTTTTTGCCATTTAAAATAGTCACTATTTCTTAAATCTAAAAGTAATCCTTCCAACAATCTTACCCTTATCTGTATTTGAACTTACGAAGTAGGTATGTCCAGTGCTATAGTTTCAGTATTTTGCAGACTTCTGTATTAAGAAGGATGGAACCAACCCAGCTGACACATTAACTCTATTGTAGTTTTTTGCAGTTTAAAGATTTTCTTTTAAGAAGACAATTATACAAGAGATGAAATTGAACGTTCATTCTTAGTAACTGCAGCTGACTTCCAAAGCAATCAGCTTTTAAAATTCTGAGCATATCATTCAGACTTGTACTCAAGAAAAACAGCAGAAACTCAGCTGACCAAAAAAGCTGTAAGCATCCTTAACATTCAGGACTTACCATAAAAATGAAACAACAGAATTAACGTGCTCTGTTGCCTCTCAATCCCTACCACATATCCTCCTTAATAGGCCGGGTTTTTTCAATATTAAAAACATCAAACAGAAGTTGATGAACTTTTAAGATTATGTGCTATTATAAATGATAAGTAGTGAATACAAAAAGCAGTCATTAACATACTCACCTACTAATTTCAAGAACACATAACTACAATTATGGCTGTCAACCCTTCCATTTCAGAGTCTTCCTGAAAACTTTAAAATTTCAGAAATAAAAATGACCATAACCATATGTTTTTTATTATGACTACTTTCTAAAATATATTTTAACATGTATTCTGAACCAGAATCTTCATTTTTATATTAAGAAATTCTTAACTTATTAATATAGGCCACTGATTTAAATGAACAATCTTTGAAATAGAAAGCAGAACTTTTATAAGTTGCCCAGACAAGTTTCATTGTTGCTATTCCTGAAATCTAGAGGTGTTAGAGCCAGGACATAGTAGCCCATTATTTTCCCACTGCAAATGAAACAAACAAAATAATAGAAACCCAACAAATCTTTCTTTCATGATACACAGAGACCCAAGACAACTTTAATCAAATTAAACATCACTACTTATTTGAAATTATTGACAGAATTCACCAACAGCATCTGTAGTTGAAAACGGAGACAGATGAATAATTAAAATGAAGAAGTCTAGAAACAATTTTCCTTTCACAAATTGTCCACCAAAATATTTCTTCTTCTTTTTAATAGCTAGCCAGTTATCTGAGTAACTGTTGAATTACATTCTGTTAAAAGCTGACTGATAATATGCACTAAAAATTACTCAAAAGATTTTGTTGTTGTTATTTTGTTGGGTTTTTTTAATAAAAGCTAAAAACAGGCTGAACAGTCTCCCAGAAGTTAGTTGTTGAAATTATTTTACAATTTTCCAATGGAGGACTGGGTTCAGATTTTAGGGTCCAGATCCTCCAGTAGAAAATCTGCCCTAACACTACGCTCCCACATAACATGGAAACTCGGCCCCTAAAGGCATTTATTCTATCAGAAATCAGCTCCAGTGATAAGCTTCAAATGGCAGGTCTAGTAATTCCAGGTGTTCTCAAAGCCGCGTTAGCGTCACAGATGGAGAGGATTTTTGCCCTTCCCCACATCCTGTTTTAAAAAGCAGATGTGGGGGCTCCTGGGACCCTGACAGACAACTCTTTGTTCCCAGTCGATTGGAGGGCGTCCAAGCATTCTCGCTAAAGAAAACGGGTTTCTGTGTCCCAGTTGTGCTACGAAGAAAAAAAATCACTAATTCCGCGGTCTCTTTAGGGTCCACTTTTCAGTGAGAGGGCCAAGGTTACCAAAACCTCCACAGGTTTGTCAGTTGTTTTATTTTAAGGTCATTTTTAGTTTGTTTTTCCCTCAAGCCCCAAAATATAAGTGAACGAATTTCCATGAATGTAACAGCTCTAAGATTTAGGAGCCACCGATGAGAATTAATTGAGCTTGGGCTTCAAATTGTCCCACGTCAGTTATTCATAAAGGAGTATTTGAAATCACCAACTGAACACAATGAGATTATTTTCCTGCTCAACAAAGCCAAGATTCCCATTCTTTCTTTAGTCATTTTATTGAGAAAGTCAGTATGCATTCTGTGGGCTGTTTAGCAAAGCTTAATACTGGATATTACCATCTATTTTGCTTAGATACCAGAGCATGTGGAGGATTCCCTGGCATGTTTCCTCAAGCAAAGATTCAGAAAAAGAACTGCTAATTCTAAAATGGAAATTTTCAAGCTCCAGCAGGACTAACGAATAACAAACAGAAAACCCCAAACCAACTGCCTTTGGCAACTTTGCAGGCAAGTACAATTCTGAGAGAGTTGAACAGGAATCTCTAAAATATTAATTTTTGGTAAAAGCTCACTGTGATATATAAGGAAGAAACAGAAAGGAATATAAAATGCATTCTCATGTTCCTGGAAAGGAAGAGTTCATGCTGCCTGCTGCTCTTTGGGGGTAATAAGATGGGATATATTTGGTGGTGTAACAGGATTTCTAAAACTGCATGATTTGCTTAGTTATATGCTTATAATGTATACACACTGAGTAAAAAATTACATGTAAAGAACTGTTCCAGAGCTAATTTTCCTAAGGAATATAATTCCTTCCTGATTTTATTAGTGTACCTTAACAATGGCTTCAGAGTATTTTTAAAAGATAAATAAACCTCATGTCCCATCAAGGGGATATTTGATATATTGTGCAAATGAGTAATTTGCAGCTTAAACTCCTCCACGGGTTTGCTTACAGTGCTGTATGCAGCAGGTCACAGCCAGCACCAAAAAGTTTAGCTCATAGTTTAGCAACTCCAGTCTTCGGACATGCAATGCTGCATCAACAACGAGATTATTAGATTTTCCTTGCCACTCCATTTACTGGGAAACGTTATACTCAAACCATACTGAAGATCGTGGTAAAATCCGCTAAAAAGAAACTTCCATAGCTTTCACTCCAGCTAAAATAGAAGTAGAAAAACATGGGTCATCGCTTTAGAAAACAAAGTCTGAGTGAAAGGGCAGCAAAATACCACTGAAGGAATCTATTACGTTCAGCACAGTTCTAATACTCTGCTGACCTGTATTACCTGTTTGATACAGGAAAATCCTGAACGCTGGGTTTTGGGAAATTTAAAAGTCACCATGACAAATTTTAACATAGAAAATACCAACATGCTGTGGACGTTAAGCCACTTCTACCCAAATAGAACGTTTTGGCTGTTTAAATCCTTGAAGATAGGTGGCCTAAAGAAGAAATCCCAGCTCTCTTAACTGGAGAGGTAGAGAGGATCTGGCTGGGACCTAAGCAGCTCATTCTTTACTATAGTTCTTTTTTATTCTTTTTTTTTCCCTCTAAGCTTTTTTCCTTTTTTTGTGACAGTTTCAAGGCAGGTGAATCACACTTAAAAAGATAAACACTTCCATACGGCGACTCTACAGATCTCTAACCAGAAACCACATACAATCCACTCAAAACCAGATTGTACACTTTTTAACAGGTAAACATTTTTGTATCTAGTCCTAGGAGTCACTGGGGATTAATCTCCATTTAAAATCTTTAGGATTTGAGAGTGCTTCAGAGCAGTCTATGCTGCTAAATTCATAATTTTTATAAGAGCATTTAACAAATCTATGTAGCCAGAATTACAAACTCCTAGGACAAGGAGTGACTGAGTTGTGTGATTTGTATTTTTAGTTAACACAACAGTAGGACCATATGTAGTTAATACAGGAGTGGCACTCATGGGGATGACTGCAACAGAAACAATTTATCATAGTAATAATTAATAAGATACACTGCCAACATTTTCCTAAAGGATACGAAGATCTTTGTCACTACAGGAAAAAACAGGTGCATAATTAAGCTATGATTTATTCTGTAGTTTTAACTTAATTCCTGTTTTTCACCTGAGACTGTAACTGAGAAGTTATCTCTATTGATATAAATAAGAAGTACACTATCAAGGAGTATCTGTTCACCTCTTCTAACTACTTTTTAATCTCACTCAATACCAACACGTGCCACTTGTTTTCATTTGCTACAGAAATACTCTGAGTCAGATCATCATTAGTCAGATTTCATAAAACTCTTTCAAACCATTTTAAACCAGTTTACACAAAACCCCATGAGACTAATATTGCAGATAATGAAAATTTAGACATAGAGCAGTTAACACGTCGAAGGGGTCTAGGGAAGACCTCATAAAGGAGCTACTGGACTGCATGAACTCCCACTGTGATGGCCATGTGTTCGCCGATTAAGAATTTATATTGAAAGACGAAAGAATTTCAGTTTTCCTTTGTTCAAAGCAGTATTTCCTCCTCACACACAGAGTTGCATCCATTGCCTAATAAGATTATATAGATGCAGGTGTTAAATACTAGCTTCTGCCAGGCTTCACTAATGCAAGTTCAAATACATATTATTTGTCACCTTAATTGTTTTTTAAGTATAATTCACCACTATTGCCAATTACACAATGTTTGTTCATGTCGGTAAGCATGCCAACAAATGGCATAACCCCCCCCCCCAGTAACCACTGAACAAAAAGAAAATTCTGTACTTTCCATGAGGAAAATATTCCTGTAATATATTTTCCATGGTATGATTAAGTTGAAAAGACAGAAGCAACTTAATGATTATTGATAATTACATTTTTATACAGTCTGAATACACTAAAGAGCATTCATTTTTCTGTTAACATGTAAGTTCATGCATTTTCACTTCCTCCTTCAAAGTCCTGCTTAAATTTTGCATGTGCATTTAGATAGGGAACCATTTACCAGTTAAATGCCTATGTTGGATAAATGATTTCTTCTCTTTCCCTTTGCCCCCTCTCCTACAATAAAGGAAGACTTGTTATGATATGAAAGAGACTGAAAACAGGAAAAACTACCATTTTGCCAAAACCACCAATATTTATCCTTAGTGACACTGTAACAATAAGAAGCTATGCACAACCTCTTACACGAGATTTTTTTTTTCTCCTAAGTTGATACTCATCACTTCTTCTGGAGAACTGCATTATTTATAGCTGCAGATTTCTTAAATTTTCACAGAGTTACAGTTTGCTTACATTANTCTTAAATTTTCACAGAGTAACAGTTTGCTTACATTATTTTGTTCTAGTTTTAAATCCCAATATAATTAAAGCCAACTAAAACATTGTTTCTTAGTTATGCAATTCTTTATTATTAACCCACAAACAGAGACTGAGTAGTAACTCTGCAGTTAAACTGCTTTGCTCTTTCAACACTACAGGGTCCAAGAATTTGAGGCAAGGGAGCAATGTTGAGCAAAGACACTAAATGGTTAAACAAAAAAATTCATTTAACATGAGTGAATCTGGCTAATACCAGATACCAACACAGGCCAAGCACTCCTTTACGTGTTCTAATGGGTTGCACAGAATTTGATGTGCTCCTTCTATTTGCTATTTTGAAGCTTCCTTCAATTCCTTACCTTTATGAAGGCGTGTAATTGAGTTTTCGCTGGTTACCTAACAGTAAATCTTAAAAAAAAAGCACATAAAAACCTTTTCCTTAAATAAAACATTATGTAATTGCAGTGGCCCTCCTTAAAAACAAAGAAATTAACTGTTTAATTAAAAATTTCCCAAATGCACCAGAAAAATACACTTCACCTATTAAATAAAAACAATAAATAAATAAATGAACTGTGTATAAAATATTTACAAGTTGTTTATGCTTATGTAACACTAACTTATGCTTTTAATAGAGCTCTGTTTAACAAAGCACTGTGGAAGGTGAAATGCTTTTCTATGGCTTCCTAGTCTCACTAGCAGTGTTCTCCCGTCTCGTCACGCATCCCTGCGGCTCACTGAGCCTTGCTAGCAGCTTTAATGAGCACCTTTAAAAATAGAAAAAGAAGTTCGTGACTTCTCCTATCTAGGTGTTTTAAATACCAGCACCATCAAATAGTCACCCCAGGACCCAGGAAGGATAAGGATACATTGTCAACAAAGGAAAAAAAGAGATAAGGTCTTCGGTGCCCACCCCCTGACCTGACAAAATCCAGGGCTTGATATTGGTCTCCAGGTCAAAAATAGACTGTCTGCATCTGAAAGCAGCAGAGAACATTTCCACAGTTATCTCATTGTTAGTTGTTTTGCAAAACACATTAAGCACTTCATATAACAGCATCCGTATCTGCTGTAACTCATTTGGGAACAACAACTCTGAACCATGTTTGAGAAAAAGCATGTTTGTCAAGGGCAATAGGAACAGTTTAGAAAAATAAACCCTACCTTGAAGTCCTTTCTCTTGTGTCTGTGCATTATGCTTTCAATAGATGTCTTCTTTACAAACGCCACCACCATCCCATTCACAATACAAATTAAAACCAAAACACATAGCCCTTCATCTGCCTTTGCTAATCGACACAATAATATTACACATGGGAGGCACAAATGCTTCTAACAAAAGATTGAATAGCCACACACGGCGGTAAGAGACCCTATGTTCTCTTCCTTTTTATGGACCTAGGAAAGAAACATCATTAACTATTAGATGTTATTCTCAGTAATTATAACAAACCAATTATCATCAAGTTAAACAAATACGCTACCTTTTCTGATTCATTATCTTTGCTTTTGAGCTTTTCCTTCTCACTGATAAAAATTCAGGAATTCCCCATGTTCTTGCTGAGCACTCACATACGTTAGCAAGGTTCAACTGCATGTGTTGTCCAAGCCAGTATAGCTTAAATCTCAGTCAGCCGAGGAGCCAGGCAGATAAGCACTGGCCTATGGAAAGTTTATCTTTTGAAAGGGAACAGGGTGCTTGACACAGAACTTAAGGCCAGGACAGTCTGTAAGTTAATGTTATGTTGTAGTTTGTAGATTAATGATCAAGTAAATGCATTGACAATGAGATCACCTGC
>VYZV01010893.1:11375-29158 GCA_013401275.1 Pandion haliaetus
GGTGCCTCCCTGCCCCGAGGTGCCCCGCGGCCTCCCGGTCTCGCTGCCGGCCTGCGCGCAGCTTGCGCGGCGTGCGGAGGCGCGACCAGCTACGGCAAAGCACGGGGGGCGGCACGGGGGGACACGACTCCAACAAGGTCGTGCATCAAAGGTCTTTCCTCCCCTTCAGGTGCCGCTCTCAGCTCTCCTCCCCGAGCTCCTCTCCCGGGCCCGGGGCTGGCAAAGGGAAGCAGCCCCGTCGCGGCATCGGTGCCGCCGGGCCTGTCCCGCACCTGCGGAGCCCGGGGCTCGCAGCCCGGGGGACGCACCGCCCCGGCGAGAGGAGCGCCGGGCACCCGCCAGCTTGGACGGGCAGCACCTGCCGAAGCCGCGGGTTGTGAGCGGAGGGGGGTCAGACAGCGAGCTCGTACCTGAGCCCTTTGCTCGCCCCCCAGACGTGCGTGTGGGGACGGCTCCGCTTGGGAAAAACCCCGCGCAAGGCCGGCGGTTGTCTGCGGGTCCATGGGAATCTGGCCACTTGTGCCGGCCGCAGCCGGGAGGGGGCTGTGCTTCCTTTACAAAAAGAGACACAATTAAGCAAAATGCTCAATGAACATTATAAATGATGTGCAATCGCCTCGCAGATTGCCTAGCAAATCAAATTATATGGTTGCTCACGGATGATTTCCATGTGCTTTAAAACGCAAACAGGTACTTTCTGATTTGGGGAGGGGTGCTTGTGTTTGTTGGTGGTTTTTCTTCCTAAACAAAAAAAAAAAAAAAAAAGCGCAGCGCTTTAAACATTGCGGAGCAATGCCACACGCTGAAAGGCGGCTGTGTGAATATTCACGTTCTCCTTTGTTCGCCCCTGAATTTCACAATAGCCCGGGGAGGGCACGTCCACTGCACTCTTGTAAATTTACCAACCCTTGACTAAAACCGCCAGGCACCTGCTTGGCAAAGCACAAAGCTGCCTACGTTTCCAC
Organism: Pandion haliaetus; assembly: GCA_013401275.1. Taxonomy (NCBI): domain Eukaryota; kingdom Metazoa; phylum Chordata; class Aves; order Accipitriformes; family Pandionidae; genus Pandion; species Pandion haliaetus. The sequence continues at coordinate 12,341 of VYZV01010893.1, forward strand.
CAACAATTTACTGTTTCATCAGCTTCTAAATTGGCCCGACAATAGCAGGGCTCAAAGCTAATATAATTTAAATCAACGGAGATGGCCGAGTTCAAGGCTCCGCCGGCTGCGGAGGCGGCAGGGCCGCGGCTGCCGCCCGGCTTCTCCTGCGGCAGCGGTTCAGGTGCGAGCGGGGCGGGCTGGGCCCTGCCTGCGGGGCCAGCCGGGGCTGCCCTGCCGGGCCCGGGACGAGGGGAGGTCGGCGGAAAAGGCAGCCACGGTGCGGGATGCGGGATGCCGGGCGGGTGCTGCTTTTGCTGGACGGGGAGGGCGCAGTGGCTCCTTCAGGCCACCGCAGCGGAATGAAACGGCAACAAACCCAACCGGCCCCCGCCGGAAACAAGCTCCTAAACGGGCTGTCACCGCCCCAGAAGACGCGGGAGGTCTGGGAGCAGGGGCTGGCTCCCCCGGGCTGCCCGCATCCCCCGGCGGCATCCCGCGGGGGCGGCCGCGGCCAGCCCTGCCCAGCGCCGCCCGCCCACCGCGGTACCGGCCGCGGGCTGTCCCTCCCCGCTCCCCCGCGGGGGGGTTGTACGCAAGGCCGCTGGAGGAAAGCAGTATGTAAAGAGCACGTTTGATAAGGAGTCCCTTATTTTCCAATACACAAAACCACTCGTGGGGAGGGGGAATTTTTTTTACATCTCAAGGAAAAAAGACCCTTGAGACCGGGTCCTGACAACACTCTGCTCTGATCCAGAGGATCGCTCATTTGAAAAATTATACAAGGCCGTGACCATAACTGCAGAAGGGTTAGCTGAAACAAAGCAAAGCAGGTGACTGTTGATGACATGCTAGCCACATGCTGTACGGTTTTAAAGGGTAATAAGGCTCCCTAACACCAGCTGGCAGGAGGTGCTGTGACTTGGCTTTAATATTTTTATTCCTGACAGCTTCCAACAACCAAGAGTCCTATCCCAATGGGTAACAGGGCACTTTTTCATTCCGGTAAACAACAGTGTTACATCATTTCCTCCATAAACATGTCCAGCTCTAGATCAAATAGAAGTAAGGTTTTCTAGTCACTGCTCCTCTTTGTGGGTTAGAGACTCCTGTTTTCTAACCTTCTCCCTTGATTTCTTCCTCCCTGGTTTATGCCCATTTGCTCCTGTGCGACTGTGGGCTCCCATGAAAGATCTCAATCTCCATGGGATTCTCCCTTAGGTTTATTATATACAGTCGCCACATTCCTTCCTAGCTGTCATTTTTTCAGGGCAAGCAAACCAAGCTCAGGATTAGACTCCCTGCTTCTTTATCACCCAAATCACCTTTCCCTGCCCTTTTCTCCGTATAAGTTAATCTGCTCGGGCAACCAGAACCATAACTGTACACAGTCACCTGGGAGAGTCCTCACAGCTCCTTGGAGAATGCCGTCAGCATTTGCCTTTCTGCCATGTTCCTTCAGTCGCTCATGACCACTTTGTCATTAACTAGTGCCCCAAGGTCTTTTTCCTCCTTTCTGTGGCAAGGACTACCAAGATCACAGCCACAGCACACGTCCTTACCGTACATCCCAAATGCGTGACCTCTTAACACTGGATTTCATTCCTTCTTTGCCACTCTGGTACCCACAGTCCTAGGCTTCCTCCTGATGATTTTTCAAGCCTCCTCTGTGCTGGGATGCCCTTCCTGCTCTGTGACTTTGTCAGATGTTGTTAGCAAAGTCCTTCTTTTGTTCTAAAACTGTTCATGAAAATCTTCTGTTGAGCCCACAAGAGCAAAGAGATGACTATCCTGGGTCATGGCATAGGTTCGTCCAGTCCTTTACCCACTTGTTCCAGTGGCAAGAGCTCAGGGACTTCCTTTTGCCAGAGATTGTTTCTGTGTGTCTAAAAGCTCTTGATACATTTTCCTCTCTGTCATGAATTTGTCTAATGGCTTTTGAATGATTCCTGTTTTGGGAAAAGGTGCAAGACTTAGAGATGCAGGTAAAACCAGAGGCTTAAAAGCACCTTAGGAGTCCATGTTCCTCAAGAAATCTCTCCTCAGCTACCATCTAACCCCACAAGTGTCTCTCCTGAGGAGACATCCTACATTGTTGGTGTTTTGTTGAATAGTCTTGGCTGTAATATGACATGAAAACTACCCTGATGATTTTTGACTAAGAAGAGGTGACCTACCATGGTTGTTCAGTTCCAGGAAAGGATTTCCCTCAACCCCCACTTCTAAGCGCAGTTAGGTTTTTCTCCAGCCCAGTGTTTGACATCTTACATTTGTTGGCTCCTCGCTGAGCCTGCTGGCTCACTCTTGCATTCTTCGTTGATCACCCGCCTCTCACCATACCAGAAGCCTTGGGGCTGGCTGCCCAGCACTTACAATTTAGGCATTGCAAAACCACATCTCTGCATCCATTTAGCCCTGAGGCTTTTATCTTTGTGGTGAATTATTAACCAAGTCAGGGACATGAAAAACATCTACACAAGGAGATGCTGCATTTTCTTTGGAAGTTGTCCACACATGAAAAGTACTGTTTTACCTAGCCTGGTAGCTCTTCTCCTACACTCACCTTCCAGTAGGCACGGGAAAAACATTGTTCATTCTGCTCTGTGAGAACCTTTCTCACAATGAGGATTGTTTTCATGTCTCCTCTCAATGACCTCTTCCTGAGACTAAGCAAATCCATATCCCTCCAGTGTGCGCTTTTCAAACATCTTAACATTTTTTTACTGTTCACTGCTAATTTCCCTGTAGCTTTTCTTCAAGCGTAGTGTCCAAAACCGGACACTTAGGCTAAGCCTCACCAGTGCCAAGTAGAGCAGAATAATTACTTCGGTGTTTTACCCAAAACACTGCTGCTAATACATCCTCAAATGACATTTGTTTTTCTGCATAGGTTTTATCCCACTTTACCTAGTGCATGGTTCACAACAGTCAGTTGGTCCATTCCTGCACTATTGCTGCCTTGTCAGTTATTCCTCATTTCACAAACCACACATTTGATCTGTCTTTTGTCCCAAGATTGCATTTTCTACATGTCTTTATTACAATGCAGTTTATTGATTTCAGGCAAGCTCTCCAATCTGTGAAGATCAATGTGAGTCCCGATCCTGCTCTCCAAATCAACCTCTCCCAGCCTCTCCCAGCCAGCGCACTCAGGAGTTGAATTAAGTACTCTCTTTTCCAGTAGCCTATTCATTGTTGAAAACATCGGGGCCACAACAGGCGCCTGCAGGACCCCACTTGGCACATCCAGCTTTGACAGCGAACCGCAGATGAGTGCTTTGGTATGATTCAAACAGTATGTGCTCATTCTAATCCCGGCTTCATTTAGATCTCATTACACGGTTTTGTTTGTAAGAAGAGTAAGGATTTTGACACTAACAAAGTCAACATATATCATATCTATCTCTTTATACACTTGCCTAGTTAGTCCTTCAAATAAGGACACTGAATTAATTTGAAGTGATATGTTCTTGATTAATCCATGTTGATATGTTCTACTGCCTTCTTATCACTTATGTGCTTACAAATTGACTAATAATTGACTCTCATTATCATGGTTACACTGATGGATTTATACTTCTCAGGATCCTCTTCTTTGCTCTTTTTGGGCTTGTAAACACATCTCTGGCATCAATGTCCTCAAGCAAGTCACTTAGGGTGTGAGTCATCACTGCCTCAAACGTCATCCGGTCAAAAGCTGGACACTAATTAGGAGAGGCATTTGGTTCCTTACACATAGGAGTACGACACGCATGGTCTAGTATCCTGTTAAGTACTATATAGTATCCAAGACATTTCTTGGGGCTCACAGATATGGCACAGGACCCACAGGAGACCTGCACCATTCTGGAAGCTCAGCTGGAGCTTCCATGCAGGCTATCCATGTGGGATACCTGAGAGCATCTAGAATGGGATAGGGCATCTATGCCTATGTTAAAGTAACTGCACCCCTAAGCACCAGGTGTTCATTAATAGTCAAGGGGAAAAGATGCATGTAACAATCCACCCTCAGGAGGGAACTTTTTTAAGTGGAGTGTGCTGGCCTTTGAAGATGCCACTCCCGTTTCATTGGCAATAGAAGGAACCAAAAAAAAATTTGCTTCAAGTTACAGGACTAGTATCTAGGCAGCTATATGTTTTTCAAGGCATTCTGACATTTAAATGGTTCAAATGCCTAGCAAGAGTTTTGAAGTACCTAAATGCCTTGCTCCCAGAGGCCCATGCTTATTCTGGCTGATTTTCAACACTACCGACGATACCCAATATAGGAAGCTGATTACTCCAAAGACTCCTGAAATCTGGAGTGCCCTCTTTACACACTTATAGCTCTCTAACAATTGACCAAGAGAATCTGCACTAATTAAACCTTAGCCTGGGTGTTTTTGTTGATTGAGAGGAATCCAGGGTTTTATAACTCAGCCCTATCTATTAAGTGCAAAAACCAGCCTTTCACTCACTCTCAGGTGTTATGAGGATAACCACATGAAAGTTTGTAGGGCACTCTGATCTGTGGTAACTGAGCCACATGCACCCAAGGCAGAAGGTTTTGATGCACCATGTACTACAGATTGCAGTAGCAGAAATTCACCTGAGCTGCCCACAGCCCTGAGCTGTGTTATGACCTTCCTCCAGACCTACAGACAGGACACTGGTGGCAGGACACGTCCAATACAACAACAAATGCAGTAAATTAAGAAAACATCAAAGATCACACCAGATGACAATTGCTTCTTTTTTGTTACTGAAACGCTCAAGGCCTCTTCTGGACATACCGAGTCCCAAAGGTACATGAGCACTGTAAATCCACTGCATGCATACAGTCATGGTCATATGATGTACAGGAATCTTTATGATCAATTTTAGCTGAACGAATGAATGACATATAGTACCAGTGAGGAAGGGGTAGCTGGATAAAGCAGCTTCTCCCTCATCTGTGCCTTTATTTGCAAGCTGTCAGAAATTTGTAGGAATAATTCCACTGCCAGTAGTTTACAGGCTGTTTGGTTTAATCCATGCCTCCATCAGCTTCCCCATCAACAGAGCCGACAGGAGTTATCATATAATAGTTCAGATCCAAACGAGCTGCTGCAGTTTCCCACCCCAGCATGAGGACTGAACCCGAATTACCCTAGGCCACCTGTCCCTGCTCACCACTGCAATGTACAGTAGAGGGATTTAGGCCTATTTGTAATCTTTTGTCTGCAGCTTTGTTGTTTGGGTGGGGCTGCACCTGTTCGTGGCGAGTGGGAATCCCTTAATTACGTCTGTGGGGCCGGGCAGCAAGAGCTGGCCCTGTGCACTGGCACACAAAGGCTTGGGAGAATGCGTGTGAATTCAGTGCCCTCTTTATGCCATGCCAGCATTCATTGCAAATCCTCCGCAGGTCTTCACAGCTCAACCCCTGCATTCCCAGGGCTTCTGCCTGGTATTTCACATGCTAGACTGTTCTTTCTTTAGAGGGCAGAGATGCTGCCTCCCTACATTTTGGATTCTTAGGGTCTGCAATTGTTTAGGAATCACGGTTGAAGGACAATAATACATTTTAAGGGGTACTTTTGGGTACAGCATCACCAGTTCTTTCCTGTTATCAAATGCAAATTGAGTTTACTTGGTGAGCTTACCCCCATTGCTTTGAAGTATAATGTTAGTAATGACAGCTTGAGCCATAAAGACACCCAGGTTATATACTCCACTGAATGCTTAGAGATGATGCAACCCCAGTCTCTTCCCTCACTAAACCCAGTTACCTGCTGAAGCCCCTGTCCATGCCACCTCACTTCAGTGAGTGCCTCATCCCCTCCCTCCCCTGCCCTAGATTGCCCTCTGCTCTCGACACCTAATCTGGTGCCTGGAGCTGCCATCTCCTTTTGCTCTCTTCTCTCTCCATACCGAAGATTTGCCTCTCTTCAAGTCAAACGTTACTGTGTCCCACCAAAATGCCAGCAAAGAAGACACAGATAGCACGGCTGGCCTCCACCTTTGAATTCCAGAGGCCAATGCCACAGAGACTTCTCAAGACTACAAGTAAATTTGTGCCTAGACCTTGCACTCCCGGCCTGAAGTGTGACCTGTTCATAAGGAAACCATGGTGTACCTCGCTGCCAAAATCGACCAAGCTTCTGTTGAGCGTGAACAGAGACATCCCCAAAACTCACAATAGTTTATTCCACCTTTTTTCCAGACCAGCTCCTGCCAGTTTTGGTGATTCCTGACAAGAAAAGCCGGCCAGGCGGCAGCCGCCGTACGGCCCCGGCCCCGGCGCTCTGCCGCCATCTTGTGACGCCGCGCGGAACGGCGCTGACAGGGAACGGCCCTGTGATGGCGCTCCCGCCGCCCGCCCAGCCCCGCGTAAGGGGGTGGCGGCTCGACGAGCAGGAAGGCCCCCCGCTCGGGGCTCGGGGCCTTGGTGCCCGCCAAGGCGCCAAGTCCCCCTGCCCTGGGGCTGGGAGGGCAGCAGCCGTGCCGCTTGGTGAGCCCCCATCGGTGCTGACCAGGTGGTGCGACTTGCCGAGGCCGCCCCTTGCCTTTCCACAGCGCGGCACACCAGAACGGGTTAAAAAAACCGAGGGTCGCCAAGGCACAGCAATGCCTGAAACATTGCGATATGACTAAAACAGCCCTGAAAATGGTTGACATTTGCTGTCTTGCTAATTCTTGCTAATAACGGCACTTCCCATTTGCTGTGCTACTGCCTCAGTGGCTTGCACGTTTCTGGCTGCCGACCAGGCTGGTGGATGTTCTTCAGCCCGTGTTGATTCAGCGTGAAGACTGGAGCTGGTACCAGGTAATGAATGCCGAGTCCCACCATGAACGGCTCCTGTGAAGAGAACGGAAAGGGGGCTTAGCTGGTGCCCCCTTCATCTCGTTGCTGCAGAGTGCAGCACCCAAACACCCCTCTCCTCCCCTTGCTCCTTGGCAGCGTGCAGATGAGGACCCGACATCCGTACCTTCTTTGAACCTGATGTAATAGCTGTGAGGATAACCAGGACTGAGAGCCAGCTGTTGTTAAGTTTATATGACAAATGAGAGGTTCAGACGTAAGACTGATAGCAATTAGATTGCCACCTGCTATCGCTTTAATCTGTATACCGGATTTTTAATTGTTAAGAGGGGGGGCTGTTGGCACATGAATAAATAAGGCCTATCTTAAAAGGCACAATGCGTTAGGATGGCATCCCAGTCATCACAAATAGGGCTGCCCATTTTTTAGTTTTAGCCTCTACTCTGAATTTTGGTCTCATTTTTGAACAGTTTTGTCCTGAGCTTTCTAGGAATTCTGTACTCTATACTTCCATCCATGATTTTATCTATTTATTTATTTTAGTAAATGCGGATGATTTCATTTTAGGCTTGGCCAGCTCTTTCCACTTTGGCTTCCTGACAACCTTCTGCTGTCAAGTGGCCTGCATTCATTTACATTGTGTCTGATTTTCAGCAGGTCCCTATCTGAGGCCTGTCTCTCCTGGCTGTTACCCAGGTGAGCGGTTCTACTGCAGTCAGAGTGATAATAGCTGTCAGTAATAGGTACTTCCACAGGTTTCTAGGGTCAGGGCTTGCTTCTTACCCCCTTTTGAATAATGCTAATCTGCTTTCAAGTCACACTTAATCAGAAAAAGAGAACACCAAGAATTTTGAATGGTTTGCTATCAGGTTCCACAAAGGGATATGCTTGGAGGAAACGTTGATTTTGTTGGAAAGCCACACAAAACAGACTACGATTTGCATAAGGAGCTACTGAGAGAGGTGAACTGAATGAGAGGTCAAGGGAAGGGTTTTCATTGACTTCAAAGAGTATTGGATCAGATCCATGCAGAGCATCTGCAACTTCCTTTGATGCACTAGAAAACTGGAGATAACAAGCCTCTCTTCTCCACACATGCTCTACCTAGGGCATTATGTGGAGAAAGACTTTGAGACTGGCAATGGCACAAGCCAGTCTTAGAAGAGAAAGGTCCATATAATCTATTTGGGAGAAGCTGTTTTATCTAGGTGATCTAAGGTTGCAGCAGATTTGAAAGCAAATGTACCCTCGAGGTCACTGCAGAGCAGCCATTTGAGCCGCTCTGTGTTCTGAGGGAAAATTGTCAAAATATTCTGGAATTAATTAAAGTAGATTTAAAAAAAAATGTATTTTGAGGTGACTCTGAGTAGCCACTGTCCATCCCTCTCCAAAACCTTTCTCAGACAGAATGTCATCTTCATGCTACACCCTCCAACTCATAATCCCGCCTATTCCCTATACTACACCTCACCCTGTGAGGTCTTCCTGCTGCGGAGCAGTCCAACCTCATCATCCTGTCTGCATCACATCTCCCCAGCACCCACAAACTACCCCCCACCATGGTCCCCACCAATAGTCTTTTTTGTCCTTCTCTAGCCAGAAGAACGGTTCTGATAGCAGATAGGTCCCTGCAGCCACTGCTGTGGTTGCCACAGCCTGGGAAGTCATCACAAGCACAGCTGAACACCTCTGATCAGCTGTAGTTATCTGTGGAGAGGTGCTTGACAGACTTAGTTAAAATACCATGGCATGGGCAGAGTGGAGGAGTTTTACTGCATCTCTTTGGAGCAGTTCATCTGCTATCTCCATTTTAGGCAATGTTTTTCTATTGGAAATTTCTGCCTATTCTTGAGGCAGGTGTAGAGCAAGAAGGTGAAATCTTGCAGAAAAGAAGATAAATTGGCACAGGAGTAATAGAAATAAGAATAGCAACAGGACCAAAATAATAAGCCATCATAAGCATTTCTACAGCCCTTTTCATCTGTGCATGTCAAACAATTTGCAAGAGCTAAACAAATTAAGCCTCTCAGCAGTGCCCATACGTCAGAAATACGCAGTTTCTTTCACCTATTGCTTAACTGCTGTCACCCCCGAATTACGACAGAGAAGCTGTTCATTGCTCAAGGCAATGACGCCTTGCAATTTAGGGTGTGAGAGGCTAACTCAAACTGTAACACAAGGCAGCATTTAGAGTCTAGAGTTGGCCAGGCCACTGCCTTACAAAAAGAGCCATGGATCTTCAACACGAAGTGGTCAGGCCCTCAGTTTGACGTCTCAGCTGATAAAACAGGAAAGGTGAAAGCAGGGGCAGAACCAATCTTTTAACAGCTGGCTATAGGAGAAGACAAATTTGTAAACTGAAAGAGGGACAAAGGGAAAACATTTACCCCCTGCTTTTAATAGAGATTCATTCATAAAAGTGAAGTGAAGGCTACAAGGTCATAGAAAGTTACATGTGATCCGGTTTTGGAAAATGCCCTTCTTACAGACCAAGCCCAGAGGCAGAGGCTATTTGGGCTATTGCCAAGGAGAAGTGTGATGGAGGCCCTTTTTTTCCTTCTCTGGGAGCCTAAGGAAACTCCAGCTAGACATATTGTACATGACAAGGTTTAATGACCTTTGTTCATAATGGACCCAAGCGTGAATACCCAAGTGCATTCAGGAGAGGCCCGGGACTAAGAGGTAATGTAAAGCCTGAAATAGGGAGGGAACATTTTCTGGATTGGAAATAGGGTCATTTCTGGGGCAGTGAATGTGTGAAGGTTCATTTTGCACCTGGTATTCTGATTAACAGTGCGGTCAATCTCCTGAACTTCCCAAGCATGAACACCTGCTTCAAGCTCTGCTCAGATCCTAGCCCTTCACAAGGCTCTCTCCTTCAGTAATCCAAGAAAATGCATAGGCATCCCATGGCTTTGTCAGAACTGTCCCCAAGAGATTGTCCCCAAGAGACTGTCACACCAGGGAGGACTGATCTCAGCGCCCCATTCCTGAGAGTTCACAGTCAGCTCTTTAGCTGCCATCATCCCCATGCTTTCAGTCCACCAGCTGTGTCCTCATCCTTCAGTGCTGACTCCTCTGGAAAGGAATATAGGAATACTTATTGTCTCTCTGACTCCAGGACCTTCCTCTGTGTTGCCTTTGCCTCTTTCCTAACAGTTGTGCAAAACACTTTGCTAACCTTTCCTGTTCCTTCCTCCTATCATAAAATGCCTGGATCCATCTTCTGATCTTCCAAAAATGACACCTGAGCAAAGGTGACCTGGCTGTGGTCCGTGTTTCTACATCCCATACATCAGTAATGTGGCAGCACAACACAGCCTTTATTTCCAGAACTAAGCAGGCTACTTGAGCATCCCTGATGACTTTATTTTCTTTTTCCTGATTTCTGTGGTAGCTCCTCTGTCCCTGACAATTTTTTCTAGAAGTCACTTTGTAAATGCTGGCAAACCGCGTGCACGAAGGAGGCGAGCTGGATGAGCATAGCTAATACTTGCTCTGCCAACCTCCACAGAGCCTGCAGGCCAGATCCTCATAGTCACTTCCAGCGTGTGCAGGTAGCTGCTGACTCAGATGTGGGTGCAGGACTACGTGTTTGATCATCTCTTTGGCACCAAGGGAAGCAGACTGAGTGTATGGAACTAGGAGGGTTCAGGCACAAGGTGAGGGTGAGTGCAGTCAAGAAAGCCAGAGTCCAGGGGATATTACAAATGGATTTCTGAGGAGCAGAAAGGAAGGATACCACAGAGCAAATTAAAAAAAAACCAACCAAAAAACAAAAGAGAAGACAGTAAAAGGGAGTGCAATAATGGGCATGCATTTCTCTTTCTTCTGCCCCATGGCAAGCTGCCAATCCCTTCCACACACATTCCTCAGCGCTACTGAAACCAGTCCCCTTGGACACACCTGCCTTGAGACAAATTCTTTTAGTCTTGAAAAAATCTGGGCACTTCTTCAATAAAGAGCTTTGCTTTTAAACTACTTTGCCTTTGTGAATTTTGGCAGCAGCTCACACTTGGAGAGCTTTTGAGAATCCTTTCTTTAACCAGATTTCCCTGCCCTGCCCCAGGGGACTGTGGACAAGTCACTTTCCACAGCTGTCCCTCAGTGTCCTATTCTGTGACATGTGGCTCACCACTACCTCAAAGGGCTGGGGCTAGGCATCATTTATGTGTAGAGAGCTCTGAAATCCATGAGGTTCTGGGTTGCTGAGCATTGCACGACATGCTGTGAGGGGAGTGTTACCGCAGCTCATCCCTTGGGTATAGCAGGACGTGGGACAGGCACAGGGGTATGGTTTAAAACACTTTGCTGCCCAGTGCAAAAAGTCATTAAGTGAATGGAATAGGAGGCAGTTCAGTTGTGTGGTGACAGGACTCATTTCTTCTATGCGGTAGGGCCAAGGTTGAAGACCAGAAAATATAAACATGCTTAGGAGTACTAGCTAAGTCCTCACCATCTTGTTCAAAACCAGAAAAAAAGCAAAACCCAAACTGAGACTTTTTCAGTTCCTTCTCATGAAGGCTGCCTCCTGGGCTACCTCATACTGGAGATGCTCTGCGGTGGCAAAATCCTATTTTTGCTCAGAGAAATGTCTCTCTTCTTCTCTTGTTCTGACCAGAATCAAACTAGGTTGTCAATAAGCTTAAAAGAGAATCCAAATGATTTGCAGTGTGGTGCAACAGAAAAAAGCATTACTACAGTTCTGTGGATACATGGCTAAAATAACGGGCATTACGATTTCTGGTGAAAGGAGCATGAAGCTGCTAATAATATAAGAGTAATCTGCTCTTTCTTTCCTATCTTCTCTTTGTGCTCACAAAAAAGCCGTGCTGCCTCCCAGGCAAAGAAGTTACTGTTAGCAAGCTGCCTTGTGTCATTTCTACCTAAAGCTGTCTTGGAACATAAAGAACATTGGTTCATTTTAGACTGCGTGGCAATATGCAGAACAGCTAGAGAATACAGCGGTCTAATTCCTAAACAAGCCTGTACCATCTTTACTCTGACAAATAGGTCAGGTACTGCTCTTCATGCACCAAAGCTGCCCTTGTTGGCTTAGCTTTGGTTTTAATACCATAGCTGGAAAAACATAGGCTAATTTTACCTCCTCTCTTGAGAATTCACCCCCCCAAGCAATCAAGTACCAACATAAGTTTTAGAAAAAGCAGGGTCTGAAGAACTGGATGCTGCTAGGAGCCATGCAGAGTCTAATTCTGCCTTGGCTGCAAATTTAATTTGTAGTCTTGAGCAAGTCAGTTAAATTCTTTTCATCAAGTCTTCCCTCAGTAAAAATAAGAATAATTACTTGCTTTGTAGAAATGCTGCAAGGACTAAGAAAGTCTTTAAATAGTTTATTTAAGATGTTAAAATCTCTTAAGAATTACCTAGAAACCTCAATTAGGATTTGTAAGAATTTATAAAAAGGTTATTTAAAACCACAATGGGATAAAAAGTATCATCATTGAAACTAATTAATGAAATAACAATGTTGAAAAACTCAGATGTGAAGGATGGCACATAAATCTGCAGTTGCCTGGCAGAGTATATTCAGCTCAGAGAAGCAACTGCTCTTTATTTGCTCTGGTGGAACAAAGTCAGTGCAGGTGCACGAGGAAATTCTTGTAGCCTATGATACTCTTTAATAGTGTCTTCCATTATTATCAGTCTTTATTATTCATGATCTTGTAATACTTCGGGCTTTTAGCTAGGATCTGTCCTGGTGTGGTTGGTACCACAGACACAGACAATAATGAAGTTCCCTGCCCCAAAGAGCTTATGGTCAGAGGTCCTGAATGTCCAGCAGTTTACATCACACGGGGATGAGACCATAAATATCAACAGCTCTGTTGATAGACATGAAATTAGTTCATGTAAATGCATCATCATGGGAGAGAAGCTCAAATACATGAGAGAAATGTCACATGGATTCCCCTGGCAGATGCATGAAGCACAAGGTAACAGTGGCATCATCATGGGTGCTGTAATTGTCAGAGTACACCAGTTGCTTAGATGTGCTCTATATGCATACTGAGAGATGCGAATTTCAGAGAGGAGGCCAGGAAGAGGCAGGGGAGCTAAGTAGCCTTGCAGAGTCTCAGATGGAGCTCCTCTTTGGTTTTGGCAGCCCAAGATAAAGCACAAACGTATTTGAAGAAAACTTGAACTTTAACTTCCAAAGGCAGACATTATTGGCAGAGCACAGGCCAGTATCATCAGTACGTTTGAGACAAAACACAAGGTGGGACCAAGCTGTGATAGATCTTAAAGTGAAAAATAGCAGTTTGAGCTGATATATAGAGAATAAAAAGCCAGCAGAGGGAATGGTAAAACCAAAGACACAGACAGCTTGCAGTTTTATACAGGCAGATCTTGGCACATCCTCAAAATCAATTGTTAACCTCAATGCTCAGCTCAAGAGATGATTGACTTGCACCCAAATGAACATGGCCTTTCTCCCCCATCTTGCACTGTAAGACAAACAATAGAAAACAAGGCTGTCAAATATGCCATTTCATAAAGGACTACTGAGGAGTAACCCATTTGCTCCATATAATTTTTCACAAGGGATAAAGTAATAAAAAGATGGATCAGATAAAAAAAATCTCTGCCTTATCCCCACCACGCTGCTCAAGATTGCTGTGCAACCAGTTCCAGCCTCTCTCTGATACAGCAGAGAATGCAAGAGTCAGACATTGCCAAAAAAAGCATCAGAAGAGCTAATTCAAGAAGTTCATACCCATTTCCTCCACTTGTTCCTCCCTTACCTACCCACCTCCCTTTTCCTCTGCTCAGTCCTGCATCATTCATTTGCATGGCTGTGTTTTAATAGAAGAGGTGCAAACTGCCCGCAACGGGGAGGGCTGGGAGTGATAAGACGGCTTCTGTTGATTTTGGGGTTTACTCAAAATTGATTACTGGCCATGCTTGCAAAGCAAAATTTTCTCCTGTTCCCCTACTGATATATAGACATGGGTACATAGAGATATCTAAACACTTTTAGATTTACAGTGAAGCGTAAGGGGCAGGATATTAAAATTCCTCTTAGTATAGCTACTCCAAACTGTGGGATACACAGCTACACTGAAAGGTGATGTGCCATTACTCTGATTTTACACACGTGGTGAAAGCCAAACCTTCCTCTTTTCCCCATTTTAATTTGAATAAGCAGAACAAGGTTGCTTAGCTCAGTGTCTGGTTTCTCTGGGACAGTAGAGTTGTGCTTTATGCTGTTCGCTTGGTGGCATATCAGTGTAGTGCAGGTCAGGTACTGTCCTTGAAGATATGGGTCTGTTCATATATTTATGTATCTGTAGTTAACACTGCATGAGCTAAACTGGGGCCTTACAGGACTCTTTCCTCAGGTCATCCTGCTGTATGAGTGAGGAAGCATCAGCTGCTGCTCAGCCCAAACGTCCAGTTGCATACAATGATGTTTATAGGCATAAAATAAATGCCCTTTCTGCTCAGGCAAGCTTCCTCTGTCAGTAAGTTACTAACTTGCCTGTTCACTAAGCCCACCAACCATGTACATCCAAGGTGCTAAACTGAGTGTGGTTTCCACACAAGTCTGTGTGTGGATACTTGTTTTGTCAGCTCCATAGTCTATTTTGTTTGTATGGCATTCAGTCTCATCCATAGAAGGTGTCAGTGAGGCGTGGTATCTGTGGGGACAGGCAAGAAACAGGTATTTTACCAGCTGTCTTCCTACTTTCTGCCATTTGCAGAAATAAGGAGCATTTCAATTTGGTATCTCAGCCAAAAGTCACTGTACTCAGGCAGGTGCTGGCTTCTCCACCAGCACCTGACTGAATACAGGAGTCCAGCTGGGGACACCGAGTCATGCTCCTTTCTGAGACAACCCTCTCCTGATGGGAAAGGTGAGGAGAGGTGAGAGGGCTGCCTGACTAAAGAATGCCTGTAAGAGCCAAACCCCCTTTCCAGTAGCTGTGTGACAGATTTTAAGGAAAAAAAAAACCCCAACAACCACTGAATGAAAGTATATCAGGATAGGGGGGTACATGAATTCAGAGCATGTGAGGATGGCGATTTCTGCACAACCTGTGAAGACTCTTGGGAGCAGAGACCTGAGCGGGCTGGGCACGTACATCCTGGTCAGAGTAGGCAGGCGATAGCAATAGATGATTCAAAGGCATCTCTGCATGGCAGAGCATGATGCAGCATAGACACAGCAAGCAGCATGCTGGTGCTGTTAACAGACACCCCTGATGACAATGTAGCTGTCGCCATCTATGACACTACATAAAACCACCAGCAGCAAGTGTCTGCTTCATTCATGCTGCTTCACACGTCTGGTAGCCTTTGTGCCATTCTGGTTTAGGTTGGCTGTAGTGATCACTGTCTTCGTATGATGTTTTATTTAAACCGCAGGAAACTGTAGAGTTCTCCTGTAGAAAGTACAGGAGGATGAAAAACTGCAGCGCTCCAAGACAGAAGGAGCAAAAGTAAATTCAGTGCAACAGAGGTCCGTTTTCCGAAGGCATTAAACAGTTTTAAGACTACACTAGTAAATGAACACACCCTTTTTATTACTGAGGCAACCAAGGTGGGGAGAATGGAAACAGCCTCTTATAGGTAAAGCCAGATGAGATGTTGCCTAGTAACTCTCAGCAGGGAAGCATTTAAAACCAGCCAGTTTAGTGAAGCTGATGTTCTGACTCAGAGATTATTTTCTCTGGAAAAAAAATCTGAAAGCAGGAAAGCTCAATTTCACAAACATATGATTTATTTTTCTGTTACAGCAAATCATGGTGACAATGCTTGGGAGAATACAGAAGTATTTACAAACTTGTACAAGGAAGAACAGACAAGGCATGTTTTCAACAAAAGCATCACTTTACTGAACATTTTTTTTGATGCTGATTTTTTTCCGCCAAATACAGTAAATTTCACATTCAGTTTTATTTTCAGATTCTGAAATACACAAGTGATAACAGAAGTCTGGAGATATCACACAGATTGTTACATTATTATCATATTATTTCTGTAAGAGGAAGTTCCTGGAGCAAACCCTTCTTCAGCTCTGCTATTGGACACAGAATCAAAGTCATTGATTTAAAAGAAGAAAGACTCCATGTCTCCACTGGTTCCGTTGCCTGGAATAGTTTTAATTAGACCTTCCTTCAGGACTTTGCTTTTATGGGTTCACGGAAAAGTCACTTGGCTTGGCTAAAGGTCTCTTACCTCAGGGAAAAAAACCAACCCTCAAACCTTATTTGGAGATTCATGTTATTTTTACTTCCCCTTAAAAAGCTGTGATGATTTTACAGAAGTAAAAGCTCCGGCATGATCAGCCCTGTACCTCTGTATTCCTGGGTGCCACAGCTACTGTTCAGCACAGGCAAAGTCAGGTGCAGAAGAACAGTTCCTTTCAGCAGCCTCAACAGAGTTAATGATGATAGTTACAAATGTGTACTATTGCACAGAATTTTTTTTTTTAATTAAAAAAATTCAATAAACAGATCAACACTTACATCACACTAACCATGAAAAGGCAGACTGCCAAAGAGTTACCACAAAAATATGTATTTTATCAACACTGATAACAGCTGGAAAGCAAAGCTGCAATGGCATAAGTACTACAATTTGAGTTCCATATTAAAAGCATGAGAGTTTTTCACAAGGCTGTTGTACAAGCAGTGAAAGGATGTTCTGTAAGGCACAGAGATCCACGTCTCACTGACCAGAGCCTTGTTTGAAGTTTAATGAAACACTGTTGATACAGAACCTCTGCCCAGAAGGCGTAGGACCATCATCAAACACATGGCCTAGATGGGCGTCACACTGCAACAGAAATTACGTACCATTATTACCACTGCAATTATGGACCAACATCATGCTGGTACCTATTGTGCTATCCTGAATTAAGAAACTGGTATGAGGAATTCACTGTTGAGTTGTGTGGGTGGGGGATTCTTGGGGAGAGACTAGAAATACATCCTGCAGGAATCACCCCTGGCTGGTGGGTGGATATCTGCCCCCAAACAAGCAGATCCCGGAAGAGGAAATCAAAAGGTACTAATGCCAGAAAGTATAGGAAA
>VYZV01010893.1:36981-49936 GCA_013401275.1 Pandion haliaetus
AGATGCCAGCAGCGGCTGTTTGGCCACGGCCGGTGTCTCCCCCGGTCCCGCCCCGCCGGGTTGCATGTCTAATCCGGGTGTTTAACCTAAATAATTGCCCCTTATAAAAGCAACGGGTAAAGTACCCGCTTAAATACCGAGGCAGCACTTGCAGGTAAAGGTTTCTATCGCTTCTTACCGAGAGGCTTAAAAATTGAACGATCTCGCTGCAGCCGTAAATACGACAAAATCCTGTCGAGGCATTTGCTTGCAGCCCTTATAGGTTGTTGTTAAGGAGAACAAGTCTGGTATTTGCATGCAAAACTGCTCTTGCTGTCCTAAATGCATGTTATAGGCATTGTTCTTAGTTGTATTGATCGAGTAATTGCGAAGGCGATGTGCTACTTCAACAAGTGGCTACTTGTTTACACGGTGTGATTTGCAGTCACAGCTGCTTTGACTCGGCCTATAAATATACCTGTAATAGGACACGTATTTTAGTTTGGCCTCCTGTCCTTAAAAGGTAGACCTAAACACAAGTCAGTTTGCCAGGTTAAGCCTTAATGCTGCTGTCTGCTTTTTTCAATAGCTCCATTTCTGATTTGGAATTAGTTCAGCATTACTGAATGTTGTGGAAGGTACTGCTTTGATTGCATCGGATAACAAAGCTAATAATGGTGTTAATACAAAATGACTTTCTTTTTAGTCTAATTCTTCCAGCCTAATTTTAAAATCAAAGCTAAAAAACAGTGTTGTGTGATCAATCCTGTGTATACACATCCTCATGTCTAAGACGGTGAGTTCAATGGCAGCCGAGGACATCCAACACAGTGTATGATTGGTACCATGGCTGTAATCAAATCCTCTGCTCAGATCCACGAAGCCGCACACCAAAAGACGGATAGCAGCAAGGCTTGTAGATGATCGCATTTGCTGTCTGTGGCAGCAGGGGAGGGGGGGCACACAGTTGATTAATGGCTTTGTCGTATATAATAAGACACAGTGGAGTGAAGCCAGAGTACCTCAATAAAAATCCTGGAGATGTGAGTCACCAGGACCATGATTCAGGTTGGTAAGAGAGCAGAGCTGCTGGGCAGGGAGGAGAGGGCTTCGCTGGGGCTGTTGCTGCTGGCAGAGGGCAGCGTCTACGCTGCAGGCAGAAGGACATTCTTCCGTGTTCAGCCATTTTGGGAAGTGAAGATCCAAGAAAGACCTTTCCAAATCCCTTCTAGCTTATCCCTATGGCATCTTATATCAGTCATTTAACCATGGTTTAGGAGGGACTTAGGACACGTTAGGGAGCCTTTGGAGAGGAGACACCCAATTTGACACTCCCCCAGTTCTGGCAAATGGCTTAGGACTGGAAAGGAGTGGCAGGCAATGGTGTTGCTCCCAGGGCTCACTGCTGCTGTCTCCAGCTCAGCCGTGGAAGAAAGGCATTCCTGGCTTTGGTCT
The DNA here is from genome assembly GCA_013401275.1 of Pandion haliaetus. NCBI lineage: Eukaryota > Metazoa > Chordata > Aves > Accipitriformes > Pandionidae > Pandion > Pandion haliaetus. Next base: position 38,416 of record VYZV01010893.1, read on the forward strand.
CAGGCAGTGTTTGCTGCTGAGGAGGACAGGTAATCAATGGAGTTCTCCCTGAAGTATCTGGGAAATGAAGGAGAGTGAAAGAAAGTGATTAGTTCTGAAACTTGCATGTTTCAATGTAATTGACATTGATGTAACTCGTGCTTTTTTTAAAGACAAAATTCAATAAAAAAAGAACCATCAATATCTACTTTGCAGCTCTCTCTTACTGGTACTATTCCGAAATGCAGCAGTTTTGAGGCAGTAGGACCTGAACCAACACAGGTCCGTTGCTGTGCCACCTTCCTCGGGCTCCGGTGGGGGGGAGTGGGTGCCAGGGCCATGCACCCAGGGGAGCAGCGGGAGCAGAAGGCATTTAGCTCGTCAGCCCTAGCCTTGTCATCCTCTCTGTTATTCAGTTTATTGCAAGCCACTCCTTGATTAAAAGGAGCGCAGTAGTGGAAGAGGCAGATCCTGTTCATCCCAACAGCCGTGATCCACATTTGATGTGGTGTACTGGCAGATCAGATCCTCCATTTTTCCCTCCAACAGAAGCCTGACTTACAGTCCTCTGAACTGGCATGACAGGTCTTCCTCAAGCGGAAAACAACCCCCCCGGCTGGAGGTATTTCATTTTTCAGACCTTCAGTGCTGAAAAACCAAATCATTGTCCTGTCATGCCTGTAATATTGCCTCCCATGGTTACAGCACATACCAAGCTTCGTAGCTAGGCAGAGAACCAGCCTCCATTTCTCCCCATAGACTGTTATAAAAGCCAATTAGGCTGTTACTTAATTTTCCTCCTTTTTTTCTCCCTTATGCACAAGGGGAAGCAGTTAAGTCTCCCCTAGCTACGTTATGTAAATTTCCAAGTAAATTCTCCCTGAATTGTAATTCAGCAGGTTTATTGTTAAAAATGTCACCTGACTCCAGCACATAGACAAGCTGCATCCAGGGAAGGGTCACTCGTCAAAAGCACAATGTCTTATTAGATATGTGTAGATGGGGGAGAAACTCCTCAGCTCCTCCTGTAGCGTTGCTTTGCGCCGAGGCAGCAGCAGCAGCATGTGTGTAGGTGGGTGAAGACGAGAGTAGGAGGGAAGCGGTCACGGTCCAGACTATCCTGCTAATATTTATTCAGTCTCTAACCATTTCCCAGCCCAGGCTCTGCCTTGACTGACAGCTCTGGGGACAAGCAGAGCATCACATAATGCCTACGCTGGCAGATACTGAGCAGTCAGCCAGGAAGCGTTGAGGGGCAGAAATAAAATGAACCCTGTTCAAATTCAAACCTTTGCTTAAGCAGCTTTTGTTAATAAAGCCTCTCGACATTACTACGTACAGAAGAAAACACTGAAGTAGTGGTATTTTTGTTTTATATGCATTTGTATGCAATCAGTTTCCCTCTGCTCATTTTGTCATACCTAATGTATGCCCTCTCCTATGGGATATTCCCATTGAAACATATGGGAGCTCAGCATACAAGAATTTGGCTTGGACCAAATGTAGTGGTGCTGTGTGCCCAGGTCCCCGGAGAATGAAGAAAAGGGGACTGGCATGAGCACTTTGGTGGATAGGTTGTATCTGTGGCAGGCTCCATTTTCCCCACAGAAATCCTCACTGCTTTTATAGGAGGTGATCACAGGAACTCCACATCCTTCCTCAGCGGAGTCTTCCATCTCCTCTAACAGACTTGATACAACTCCACAGCTAGTCTCTAGCCCCTCAGATGTGATGAAGCTTTGAGCTCCTGGTATATGGAGATACTGTTTCCACATGGAACTGCTATCCAAAGATACGCGGTAATGCTCCAGTGCTGAATTCCAACGATGGAAAGGGATTTCAGCAAAAAATTATTAGTAGCAGAAGTGCCAAAGCATCTCAGAAAAAGGTACTGCTGGTTTCCAGAGGCGCAGGGAGACTGAATGCAGAGCTGAACCTCCCTGAAGCTGACCCATGGATTCCACTGAGATTCATTTGTGGAGTAGCCTGATGTGATTCAGGTCAAAGGCATAATCAGAAATAGTGAACACACAACTTCTTGCCTTGTTTGCTTTATGGTTTAATATCTCTTTTTGCTAATCATAAGCTATAGGATACCTAATTATTCTGACCTCCATTTTTAGTAAAAAATAGATGATATTTGTCAACTAGCTTAAGCAGGAGCCTTCTGTGGAAGTCTAAGGATGGAATTTGGAATAGAATAGAATAGAATAGAATAGAATAGAATAGTTCCAGTTGGAAAGGACCTCCAGGTTTGGTCCACTGTGACAAATGCTTTGAGTTGGATTAGATCAAATGCCCTCTGTAGGCCCTGTCCAGCATATATTATTCTGGGATTCTAAATGCTTTGAGGAATTTCTTGCCAAATGAGTGAAGACATGGATTCAAAGTGAAATGGATATTTTGCAATCACTCCTTGACAGAAAACTCTACTCTGCAGTTGGGCCACCTGTTCAGCTAAATTTCATCCACTTCACAAAGTAGACATGCACTCCGGGATGGAGTGAGTGTATCTACCAGGGCAGCTATTGGGAAGTGACAACTCCGGCCTATTTCCCTGGATTGCTCCATGCATCCCCTATATCATAGCATCCAAGTTTCTTGAGCCACATAGACAGTAATAATACATTCCCAAACTTGTGTGTGATTTCTTATCCCTTGTACCTCAAGGCAGTGAAGAACTGTGATGGTTCTTCTTCCACCCAGTACCCAAAGCCTGAATAAAGCATTGAATGAACAGTTATTTGGCAGCAACCACCGTAGCAGCAGCTTTCTGTAGGTTATCTTAATGGATTTATCACCCTGAACTAAGCCCTGACCATCTGTTCTATCCTCTAATTACAAATGCAGAAAAAGCTAATTCACGATTGCATCATAAAAAAGTAAAATATAAATGATTTAAGAGTAGGGTATGTCATGCTTCACACTCCGACTGGGGGAAATTGCTCTCCCTTCAATAGACTGACTTCCCTGATAACAGAGTTTGCCTCTTTCCCAGCAAATGGGAATTCCTTAGGAGCAGGGCTCACCAGAACAAGTTTTATTCCCGCTTATTCATCTTAGGTGTATTTTTAAATTTGGGATTCACGTAAGTGCAGTTATGAACCTTCTTTCCTTCTCTCTTAGATGAGCCCCAAGCGATTTTTTTTTTAATGCACTTTCTAATCAGGGAAAGCACAAAATCATGCTCCTTAAAAATCCCCCCAAACTCTGCATTCCCTCCATCTCACTTTTGCTGGGATGCAGGCATGTCTGGTAGAGGTGCCCACTGGTTTTGTACTGGTAACTCATCTTCACTGCAATGCTCTTGGTTTAGAAGATAGGCAGAAAGCGGGAGGCTGAGTGTGCATGCCCTGCTTCTTATGAATGACCTGAAGGTCTTTTGTACTGCCATTGTCCAAGCCACCAGCGGCAGTAATGGTTTAGCTGGGAGTTCAAGTTCTGATTCTCTTGCGTTGTGTGGGTAAGGACTCCTGACAGCATCTGTCCTCTGGAAATCTGACCCTAAAAAATGGATGCAATTGAACAAGTTAGGTTAAGGGGGCTGAGAAGTAATATCTTGGTCCTCTGTGTTTTTTATGGGGTACACCCTCCTGCCACCAGCACCTCTTCCCAGTATGAAGCGTTGTGCCCTGGGTCTGCAGCAGCTTTGGCAGAGCTTTCAGCAGCCCAAAAGGCTGTGACCTGGCTTGCAGGGGAGTTTGATGTGGTAGTGAACACGCTGCTGGCTCCCTGCAAGTGATACCTGCCTCGTGGCTGGACAGGGAGGCTGGACTCACCTCTTGATTTCACTCAGGTAAGAATTACAGAGTAATGAACAGGACTATTGGTGAAGTAGATGGACAGTGGAGCAGGGGAAATATCTCAGAATGAATTTGGCATCCGGGGTTTTGGAGGCTTTTTAGTTTCTCCCCCCAGCCCCAGTTACCTAAAACCAGATTGTGATTTTCTCAAATGTGTATGTTATTTGAAAAATATGTTTTTTCATCCCAGTTCTTCACTGCCTTGAGGTACAAGGGATAAGAAATCACACACAAGTTTGGGAATGTATTATTACTGTCTATGTGGCTCAAGAAACTTGGATGCTATGATATAGGGGATGCATGGAGCAATCCAGGGAAATAGGCCGGAGTTGTCACTTCCCAATAGCTGCCCTGGTAGATACACTCATATGTTACATGTAGTAAGGTGGAAGCAGTGTGAGAGACCACTCTAATTCCAAAAATTGCCTGAGGGATTCGCAGGTGTACAGTGTGCAGTTCTGCTTTGCCTAGTGTGATTTGCCTGCCTTCAACTCATCCTTTTAGCAGTACTTCAAGATTTGGTTATAATCCTTGGGTCTCCAGCATGCTCACCAGTTACCTGTTGGAAAAACTAGCATCCTGTTCTCAAGGCATGCGCTGGTTTTCCATTTCATGAAAATGGAGTGCCCGCTGGCAGTCTGGCCCAGCCCTCCGTGCTCCCACAGGAACAGGAGTTGGGGTTTCCTTTCCAGAGCCCATCTGAACAACTCTGGGCTGAGCAAAAACTTCAGCTTCATGTGATATAAGGACTGGCCAGATCTGCAGGGACAACTACCTCTGTGGGAACTTTAGGTTAGGAGCCTTTTAAAAGACAGAATGTACTGAGTCGATGCTGCTGCTGTAAATGTTTTGGTCCATATTTGCTATGTAGGAAGAGGGTAGAAAGGATTAGAGCAGGCTCTAGGTTTTACACAGACCTCTTCTTTCCACACCATACTGCCATTCATCTAGCAGGGAAAAATACTGGTAGATCACATACTGCTAGCATGTTAGTGTGCATTGCATTGCTTTAATTTTTGAGTTGGCAAGCAAAGACACCTTCCCAGCATGCCTAACGTTCAGTGGCATTTCAGTACCAAAACTGAGTGCAGACCTGACTGAAGTATGTGCTCCTGTTTACTAATGTGTTTCTGTGGTCAATAAATACACAGCAAGTGGCAAGATCCCACTAAATTGGTGGTGGCCCCTTTCTTATCCCTCCTGTCTCCCATGGTAACAAAAGCTACAGCCTAATCCCTGTGTAACTAACTGCAGGTTTCTGACCAGAGGTTTTGCTCTGAAGAAGGCACCCTGACCAGTGGAGCAGCATGCTCCTCGGCATGTGTACCACTGCATCCTGAACTCACCCTGCATTTCATGTTGCTTGTATTTTAGAACCATACCACATGCTACACAGCGCTTGGCTTGGGGAAACTACCGTGAGATACTTACACCCCACATAACATTTGGCCCAGTGCTGCAAAGCCGCAGTGCTTGTTAATTCCTGATATTTAGCTGTCTTGTCATTGGGAAGTCCTGAAGGAATTTAATACCTGAATAGCTCTGAGCTCATCCAATGTTTGGTCCCAGGGCCCCTGACTTTTTTTTCATATATTTATACCTAAGGGCCAGCCTTTAGTCATCCAGCACTCTTTTTGGTACTCCAGCTCCCGTTAATAGCAGGTAGATCTAGGATTAAACTCACATTAGAGGTCTACAGCAAAAAGTGTAATGAAAAGAAACTGGCACTCACAGCACGTGATTCTTCTGTATGATCTACCATAGATAAACTGAGTCTTAAGAGTGCCCATTTGTCAGAGAATACTCTTAATTTTCCAATTTTGGAAATTAGATATCATTACCAAAATCTCTTACACCTTGGGACACCGAGCAGACCTCCACCCTCTCGTAATTTGTTCCCTAATGCCAATTAAAACTAATGACTTGACATTTTGAAAAGCCTTTTGACTCTTGAATATCTTTTTGACACCTGACCTTTAAGGTATCTTCTATCAAAACTGTCACTAAAAGCATCTTGTTTAGAGAAGTTCATATTAAAAAGGAATTAAAAACATGCTATGGTGTGGGGGTTTTTTTCAAATCCTTCTTGTAATTAGGAAGCCCTGCTGATCTGTAGAAGGATGTAGGTTAGAAAACACAAGAGATGAATATCAGAAACAGTACGACAGTCCAGGGACATTGCCTGGAAACAGAAATGGGGAACACTGAGTCTACCAGCTGTAATTTAGATGTGGGACCAGCGTGTGCTGAGCAGTTGGTTGGGTATATGCTTAACCTTTCTTGCAACAGAAGGGTGAACTCGTTTTGGAGCAGCTTCTGTTCCACGAGAACCTAGCACCACGTTTTACAGCAAACTTGCACAACACTGGCACCACAAAAGGGAAAGATGTTACACCCCATGGTGTCCATGGAGGAGTTTGTTACTTTTTGCAGTTTTATGCAGCATGGATGAGGGAGTGAACAATAGCAGTGGACAGCTCTAAAGCTTTACATAGACCAGAAAAGGTTTGCTCACAGGTAGACCTCCACGCAAAATCTAATGGCACTGCACTTTCTAGAAGAGTCTTTTGATGAAGAGCTTTTTTTGTCTTTTATTCTAAAATAGGCAAAGTGGTCTTGCATAGACCGAGCATTAGGACTGCTGGAGGACAGGGTCAAAGAAACCCTCTGCTCTGCTCACTTGCAAGGTAGGACTAGAATGTGGAGAGCTGGTTGTAAACAGCGTTTGAGTCAGCAAAGGGTTGCATGAGCAACAGGATCTGCTGCCTACTTTGATATGATTCCTTTTCTCATCTTGCTGTATTTCCCCCAACATTTATCCAACTTCAAGCAAGAACTGGCTTCAATTATGCTTTGCACATGGTTTCCATAGATGGCATCTCAGCATGTCAGTGAAACATCAATGAGCTGGAAGAACTAGCTTGTTCATTAGCATGCAAATAAGCTCACTCCTTAATGAGAGAAAAGCTTTTGCTAGCTCATTGTGTCTCCAATAGACTAATTTCTTCCATGCCCTACAAATATCATTTTTACAGGTCAGAGACATGTATGTCTGTATATCTCTCCCTCTGTGTTTCTGTCATTTATGCATGTACTCTACCTGTGTCTTGAACTCCAGATTCTGCCTGGGTGATAGTGGACAAGGAAGGCCACATAAAGTTATTCCAATATTTCTGATATCTTTCAGTGTCAAAGCCAGTGTTTGTATAATAGAAAAATAATTAGCTCATTAAGAGGGCTAAAGAGCTGTTAATTTATCTGCAAAGTTCTGCTGTAATAGCTGTACTGGTAAAGAGTGTGAAAAAAATCATGCCCCAAGTCCACATAGCTGTATTGCAAAGCCCATGGCAAAATCCTGGAGCAGAGTCCCTTGGTCATTTCCCTCTGTGCTGCTTGGGGAGAGGTGCAGCTGCCCGGGAGGAGACGAGACACCTTGGCACCGCTGTAGTGGTAGAGGGTTTGCTTTCTGGATGTGCCAGTAGCTGGTTGTACATGTGTATCTGTGCTGTATTATGTGTTTCCATCGCTCTGTAGTCCTTCATGGCATTTTGGACATGTTGATCAGCACTCAGTAGTTAACACGTTTTAGCCGAGCACTGATTCCCACCCCTGCCATCCGCAGGCACAGTCCTGCCTCCCAGAGCTCACTGCATGGCCAGCCCCACTTCTCAGCGTGAAGGAAAGAAAGGCCAGAGCAGGTTAACAGATGATGCTGTTACACAGGCCAGCCTCATGAATAACTTACTGGTCATCTTCAATGGAGCTTTTATTCCATAAAGAACTTTTTGAACACACCTTGGTTGTCTCAGTGCTATGGTTTTCAGCAAGCATTGTGCTTTCCTGGTTCCTGCTGGTCCAGTTGTTGTGGCTGGACTGTGCTGCAGCAGGCACATGCGTGTCGGGCTGCACAGGCATGGTTTTGGGAGGGGCTGCGCTGCCCAGTGTTTTGGGACAGGACACCCCAGCTCTTACCACTGAGCAATGTTGTTTGTTTGTTTGTTTGTTTTTTAAGCATAAAGAAGGGCACAAAATCTTTTTACTAGCTCAACTCAATTGTCAAAAAGACCCACCCATGACATGAGGGGTCATTATTAAGATGATGAGGACGAATACTAATGCGCAGACAGACTGGATGCGAGCATGCTTCTTCCCATTAGGGGTGGCTTGACACAAGTAACATTTCACCATCCACAGAGGCTGTCATTTTCGTTTGTACCTTGTTCCTCTGTGACAGCTGTCACCAAAGAGGCTATGCTGGTTACTTGTAACTTCCATTGCTGGGGCAGGGGCTGGTGGCATGGGGGCTGGGCTGAAACGGGGTCCTGGGCCACGGGCAGGGGTGGGAGTGGTGGTCCCAGGCAAGGTGGGTCAGGGCCATTAAAGCCCGGACAATTGATCTTTATTGCAGGAACTTTACCCAATATCTTGTGCTATAGCACCAAATAGCCCAGGGGCCCAAACCTGCTTATTGCTGCCTGAACTGCCACCTCCCTGCTAGCAGCAGCTGTCACGTGGCAGTACCTTGTTACAGAGGAAAAAAAAAAGGCTTATAAAGAATGAAAACCTCTGTAGCATAAAATCAATTGATCTGAGTGACTAAATCAATAAACGTGACACTGCTGACTTCTCATTTTCATGTATCAGTGAAATCCTTCAGGTTTTTAAATGGAGCTGCCACTGAACCTCTGTTCTGGCACTCAAAGCTCTGTAGCACCAAGAACTCTGGTACAGGATTAGAAACCCCATTTTCACAAGGACAGAGAAGAAATAGTATCTGGAGAACAGCTTCGGGAGCTTGTGGGACTCTATAAACAAAAACATGCAAGAGTACTATGAAAGACTCTATTCTCCCCATTTTGGCTAGCTAGTTAGTCCTTACACCATGGGAGTGAAGACATGGGAATGAAGGAATGAAGCTGGGCAAAAGTATTCTAGTTAATCAAAGAAGATACAAGAGATATAAGAGCTGTATATTTATTATTCTTTCCTAAGTCTTGAACATTGGGTTTGTCTTTATTGGATACATGCTGTTCTTCAGACTCTTTCTCCGGTGTGTCTTATCTTCCTTTAAGATCAGAAGTAACAGATTATATACATGAAATGGGCTAAGTCCCTGAAGTCAAAAATCCATCTGGAAATCTGGACCTTCCACCTAGTGGAGCATAAGAGCTGTCAATTACTGCTGCGTTTAGCAGCTCAGGATGTCACAAAGGCATAATGGCCAAATCCTTTATTGCACAAGGAAATTGTCTGAAGGCCTGGAGGGTGAATCGCAATGCCATATCTCTGCCATTTCCAGAGATAACTTTTTTTTTTTGCATGATGATGAGTCAATTTGGTACCTCTTGCTTGTTCAGCTATTGCATGGCCATGGAGTTATCTGTCATGGCATCATAAGGAAACCTTGACTCACATTAGGGTTCAGGAAGACCACGGAGCTATACAGAGTATCCTGAGCTCTACAATACTGATACAGGTTAGGCTTCCCACTGTAACCACTGACTTTGCAGCTAATCCGGAGAACTCTGAAGGCACTTTATTAGACCTTGCATACTAACATTCTTAAAATGAGCTGTATCTGCTCCTCCATATCTCTTCATTCTAGGAAATCATGTAGCTAAATGCTCAGTAATTGTCAATTATAAATGGATTATTAGGAACTATTAGGAAAAAAAAGAAAAAGAAAACATGACAAACTCTTCAATATTGTATGCAGGTCTAGTATCAATTCTAAAAATATAGTGTAACTAAAAGAGATGCAAGTAAGGAACAGCACAATGACCAAAGGTATGGGAGGGAGTCCACACAAGAAGTGACTAAATATATCCTGCATGTAAGTATACTTAGGGAAGAGTATACTGAGGAAAGATAGGATGGAGAAAACAAGCCTTATGGTGAAGCTAAGTAGGAAATTAATGTCCACTGTCTCTTCTACTACAAAAACTAGGAGATATTAAACGAAAGCAGCAGATGACAAGTTTAGAATAAATAAAATGAGATGCTTCTTTGCACAACTGCAGTGAAGATAGAAAACTTTAAGAGCTGTTAAATACCTAGACACATAGAAAGTCCCTGAATTGCAAACTGCTGAACCTATCAGAGTACTCTGGAAATGTATAAATGTATTTGTGCCACGTTCTTAACCTCTTCTATATTGACCGTTGCTGGACATGGGTTACTTGGACAGACTCTTGGCTTGAGCCCATATGTCCATTCTTATGCTTTCTTCTTCTACTTTGCTGTGATGGCATATGCTGTCTTCAGGCTTTGAATTATACGGGGATTTTTTTTGCTTATTTTCAGTCTTCTGATGGAAAATAGGTACTACCAATGAGCTGTTGGGGAGAAGACTCTTGTATAAACCAGCAAGAGAGCTATGAATGTAATAAATGTATTAGTGCACTTTTCTATCTTAACTAAGTTGACATGCTAGCCAGTAAATGTATATTGCCTCTGCACAGTCTCCATTTTGACAATCTGTGTTGATAATGGGCTGGATTTATGGAGAAATGAATCATGTAGTAGAAGAGGTGCAGATTCATGCAAAGTTGCTATGGATGAAATAACATGTCGCCATTCAAAACCTGTATTTACTAATAAAAGACTTTTTGTTTTTCCCTGAAGCCAAGTCTGACGTAAAAAAGTAACAGAGTAAAAGCTCCTCTTGGATCTGAAAAGAAACACCTGTTTTGCTCTAAGAGCCTTGGATTCTCCTCAGGATCCAGAGTTAATCAGCAACAGAGATTTAATGGAGGAAGGGTTCGTTTCAATTTCTACTATGCAAGGGACTACACACAGTTTGAGAGAGTGATGTTCTGCCTTTGCTGTAGGTTAGCAGTGGGTAATCAGGAACTATTTGATATGCGTTAATTCTATAAATTACACAGCAGTCGTTCCCTGCTAGCATAGAGATAAAACAAGTGTAACTTAACCTTAGTGCTGCTACTGCTCAGGCATCACGGGCAACAGAAAGGGAGCATGGAAGCACTGGTACTGCTGCTGCCGGCTGTACTGCCTCTGCATTTGCTTGGGGAAAACCGGAAGAATCCACTTCTGCAGCGAGGTGTTTATCAGAAGCACCCCCTCAGAAACAGGTCTCAGCCAAAATCTGGTCTGAAGAGCCTGTAATTATCCACTTAGAATCCCCTTAGCCACAATCGTCCTGGCACACACAGAACAAGCAAAGGCAGAGAAGTGTGCAGGGTCAAAGCATTAGACTCTCTCATACCAAAACCTCTATTGCAACTTGAAATCACATTGACACCACCACCAATTTTGGTCTGCTGCTTTGCTGGTTCACATTCATTAGAAAGGTAGAAACCATGCCTGACCTTTTATCAACACAGTCCAGTTTTGTATTTCTTGATATGCAGGTACCCACCAAAGCCATTCTATCACTCCCCCCTTCAGCTGGACAGGGGAGAGAAAATACAACAAAGGGCTCCCGGGTTGAGATAAGGACAGGGAGAGATCACTTGACCAATTACTGTCATGGGCAAAACAGACTCAACTTGGGGAAAAATGAACTTAATTTATTGCCAATCAACCAGAGTAGGGTAATGAGAAATAAAACCAGATCTCAAAACACCTTTCCTCCACCCCTCCCTTCTTCCCAGGCGCAGCTTCACTCCCGGATTCTCTACCTAGCCCCCCCAGCGGCGCAGGAGGAGGGGGAATGGGGGTTACAGTCAGTTCATCACACATTGTTTCTGCCGCTTCATCCTCCTTAGGGGCAGGAT
>VYZV01010893.1:51962-66208 GCA_013401275.1 Pandion haliaetus
GGCACCTCACACGCCACCTCCCCCACTACCAAAAAAAAAAAACCCCACGCCACACAAACCCATAACAAGACTGTTTTGTTCATGCTTAGGAAGGCATCCAGCCTGACTCCTTCTATGTCCTGAGTGACTGATCTGCCCACTGAACTATTATGTAGAAGGAAATATGAGGCCCTTCCCCATCTGCTCCTTAAAATAATGTAGGTGATCACTTCACTCAGGCATGGCCCAAGCCAAATGGTGTATGCTGGGCATGTCCTGGGAATATTCACCCAGCTGAGCCCTGCAGAAAATTTTGAACTTTTTGTTTTCCAATTCAGATCTGGAATGAGTGTGAGCTGGGCTGCTCTTGTCAAGGCTGGGGGAATTCTTCACCCGGGCGTGGGCACAGCTACAGGTCCCTGGGAAGCATCAAACAAAAAAGTGTGGCATCTCTTGACTTACCTGACAACTAAACTGCAGTTTTCAAAGCAACAATTTGGGATTTAAGTGTTTATGTTCTACCTAGATCTTATTTCTGACACCCAAGTGCATTACAATTTCGAAGTGACAGGACTCAGCTAATACAAAGCTAAAAATTGTGAAAGACATAAAACAACCCTTATCCAACATCTTTGGGTCATCAAATTCTGCATTATACAAGGTTGTGTAGTGTTTTTTTTAAATTTTATGTAAAGCAAGCTTATATGTCTAGAATAGAAGTTTCCCAATTTTTATTTTGAAAAACTTAGATTTCGTCCTTTTTTTATATTGACACAACGTATATTGAAACAATAGAAACTGCTTTGTTTTTCGAGACCTCCTCAGATTAAGTCACACTTTAACATTATAGTTCCAATACAAAATAATGAAATTCCAATGCAGGAAAACTGTATAAAATGATAGCTAGCAGGAAATTAATTCTTAATTTACTTCCATTTACTGCACTTTCAAAGTTGCAGGTTTCTATACCCAATCATGCCTGTTGGTGAGAACATATCAGTTATCACCAGTCCCCTACCTGCTACATTGCAATGATAAGAAACACATCCTCACCTTCCATGCAGTTCTGCTAGCATATCGTGTATTTTGTTTCCAGAGTTCTCTTTCATTCTGATCTCTAGAGTAGTGCTGAACATAAGGTAAAAAAATGAACATGAGGCCATATAAGTGAATTTACAACAGAAAGATAAAATGTTCCCCAAAGGGCTACCAGAAAAAATTGCTGCATGTAAGAGAGGGAAGGAGGGGGAGTGGTGGGATCATGCTCATAAGCAGTAATGAATACAGCAGATATAAACCTCCTCAAACCAAAGTGGACTATACAAGTGACTGTACTGATACAATCGTTAAGAAACTAAAAGAACACAGACCCCAAATTTTTTTATCACATTTTTGGTGGGCAGGAAGCAAATGACTTGTTGGCCTGCTGCTCTTCTGAAATTCAGTTTTGCACAATGTTGTCTGCATTGGCCTAACTCCTGTATAGGGCTTTTTTTTCAGTTTTCCACAGTAAACTCACTTGATAGTTGTGCTCCCTGAAATACTCCAGTACATTCCTGACAGCTTCACCAGAAAAGTGTTTACTAGAGTGTTCTAGTCAGTGTTTTACCTCTCTCTTCAATGCACTGCTACACTTCAGCAACACCACATTACCCAAGGCTGCAAGAAATACAAATGCCATGTCTAAAACTGCTGCCTTCTCAGAGTCCATTTTATCTTCAAGTGAAAAATAAAGAATTTAAAGGGAGATTGCAAGCAATAACTTATCAATTATCTGTCTTCCCTGTGCCAGGACAAACAGTATTTATTTTCACCCAGAGTATGTTATTATCTGTAATTATTAACTCTGCCAAGTTCCAAGAAATATAAATGGGGTGTTTTCTACAGAGGCTGAAAGTATGCTGTTATCTTAGTTCTTCTAATTCTCAGTTCTTGCCTTATTTCACACAAAAAATTGTCCAATTGTTTTTAGCTGACTTTCTATTTTACCACGTCACATTTTCTTACTCACGGACATATAATTCTGTACTGGTTTCAGCTGGGATAGAGTTAATTGTCTTCCTAGTAGCTGGTACAGTGCTATGTTTTTGAGCTAGGTATGAGAAGAATGTTGATAACGCACTGATGTTTTCAGTTGTTGCTAAGTAATGTTCAGTCTAAAGTCAAGGTTTTTCAGCCTTTGATGCCCAGCCAGCAAGAAAGCTGCAGGGGCACAAGAACCTGGGAGGGAACATGGTCAGGGCAGCTGACCCAAAGTGGCCAACGGAGTATTCCATACCATATGATGTTTTAGGAACTGGGGCAGGTGCATCGCTGCTCGGGGACTTCCGGGTGCGTCGGTCGGCGGGTGGTGAGCAATTGCGTTGCGCATCACTTGTATATTCCAACCCTTTTATTATTACTGTTATCATTTCATTAGTGTTATCATTATTGGTTTCTTCTTTTCTGTTCCATTAAACCGTTCTTATCTCAACCCACGAGTTTTAGTTCTTTTCCCGATTTTCTCCCCCATCCCACTGGGTGTGGGGGGGAGTGGGTGAGCGGCTGCTTGGTGCTTAGCTGCTGGCTGGGGTTAAACCACGACAAATTCCTATAAATGTGCACTGGAGTTGAAAGAACATAAGAAAAAAAAGAATATACTGTATTTTAGAAATTATTTAGACCTATTTAATAAGCATTATAATGTTAGCACATACCAAATATTCTTGATCTGCCAAATTTTAATCTGTAGTTTTACAGTTTAGTCTTACAATAGTACCAAAAAATTAACAAAATTTCTAAGCATTGAAGTTGGATACCTAAAATATGTTTAATTAAACATTTAGGACAACATACCAGATACGCTGCTTTTTGATAGCTGGACCTGAAACGCTCTATGTTTCATAAATATTAGCACTGCAAACATCTTTAAAATAGTTATTTTAGCGAAATTTGTCAAGATGATTAAATATGTTTGTACTGATCTGCCTCTGCACTTCCCTGCTTCATCAAAAAGCCTGGCTCAAACATTAGATCTACAATGTATTCTTGAGGAGGAAGCAGAAGCCCAGCAATTCCTTGAGGAGAATCGTCAACCAATTTAACTTCATTCCAAGCTCTGTTATATTCGCCACGAACTAAACTACAGCCAATGCCAATTCTGTCCGCTATCACCTAAAAAGGAAAGGAAAAGGAGTTAATCACAGTTAATACATGTAGCTTCTGTGACATACAGCAAGGCCAAGAGATGCTTAAAAAGAAAACAAATACGTGAAAGGCCAAGAGCTTTCTTGCAACAGACTTTGTAAACTGTTGCAAACTGCAAATATTTATTGTTGGTTCTGCTTAGAAGGTGTAGGCTTTTAAATGTTATTTCTGCCATATTCTATGCATAACATGAAAAATATTAATTTTAACTCTTTTCAGACACTGATAGATTTGTTTATCAGCCAGTCCTTCAGATTTCAAATGAAGCGCAACACCCACAGCACCCAGCACTGAATAACATTTTGAAGAACTTTCTATTCAAGCAATGAGGTGTACGTACATTGCACACACATAGCTAGTATGAAGTATTAAGTGTAAAAATGCAACATTTTTATCAGTGCAAGTTTAGGACTGCTGCTTCATTCCAAAGCACACTCCTTGCTTTTCAGCCCCGCGAATGTGGGAAGCAATGAAATGCGAGGCAAGCGTCTGCTAGATGAAACACCTGCCTTTCCTCTGTGCTGCGCTATCACTGACAGACATATAATGGCTTCCAGCTACAAAACCACCTTCTCAGAATGCATCTGCTTTGAAGCAAGGAAATCCTGAAAGATTTTTAACTTGTTACAAATAGACAAGGATATCCATTGCTTAGACTGGTGTGGCTTTAAGAGAGATGATCCGTCCCTACAAAGGTTTCTTAGGAGAGCGGAGGATAAGCGAACATCAGTGCTGCTTCAGCACAAATAATTCATGCCGTCACACCTCCATAAAATATGTCAGGAACTTTCTCTCCCCATGGATACCATAAATTTAGGCCTGTGCTCTTTCTCCTGTGTACTGTTTCCTGAGTCCTTCCTGCTTAATGTGCTAGGCCCTTACTTCTCCTTTCCTCTCCATCCAGGAAGGAGAGAAGTCCAGCTACCCAACAGCCAAGGAAAAAGGATGGGACAGATAAGCAGGCTGCACCAGTACATCTTCGCATGAAGACAGAAGAAATTAATCTTCCCAGTCTAAGAAACTAGAACGTAAAAGCTGTTATATGCTATCATAGAATACTGGATAGATACCAAATAAAAATTGTCCCAGCGAGTTTACATTTGCAGCATGGAAAAAAAAGGAAGCTGCATAATTCAATATTTTACAGTTTACAGAAAATGTAAAATGTTTTGACTCCCAATCAAATATTTTGGCTTTTTGCCATTTATCAAGTATTCTGCTGGTATCACTTAAGACAATTTAATGACAACAAGAATGTTTACAGAAAGAAGCGATGCTGGGTTTCATTCACAGGGAAATCAACTTTGCCAGTGAAAAATGACTTAAGTGTATACAAAAGATTTTACATGAATATAAATATTATATTACACTGATGCAAGTATACTCTAGTTTATAATATTCATTTAACATCAATATGTTATGTTGTAAAATAAATGTTAATGTACCTTGAAAAGTAAAGCCCTGTGGTAGAACGTCCCTTTTTTGACTTTCCCAATAGGCACAACATTGCATTTCAGTTCAAATTGTATTTCACTTATGTGAAGTTCCCAGCTGAAGTCATGTAGTTTGTCTCTTTCAATTGGGCCACCCATCCTGTCTGCAACAAACCTGTATCAATGTATACCAGGATCAATTACATCTATAATTCCTCTTGTATTTATCACAAAAATGTAGCAAAATGAAATACATACAAGCAATAAGTGAAGGATATATAAGACTAATACTTTTGCTATGTTTGCTTTATATTTTTTATCTAGCAACTGGTGTCTTAAATACAGACAACCATAACTCAGGTCATTCACATTTGTCACAGCCCTAAACCAAGGTGCAAAAGCTGTCAGCAGAGATTCTGGAGAGGTCTAGTATAGGCACAAAGTCCTCAGAGAAAATAATCAATAACAATGTAATTACTGAGGAAGTATTTCAGAAGCTAGTGTTCATCTTTACAGCTAACAGATTACGTGAGCTATGTTTTACAATCTCCAGCCCTACCATTTGTTTGAAATAAAAGTAATAAAGGCATGAGAATATAGATGACAAAAATGAAGCCACAGGTAATGATCCCAACACAGGAAAGCAACTATATCCATAAAGGGTACTTCAACTTCTGCATGTGCTTTCTTATATTGAAGCCAGTATTTGGGGGGTGAGAGGTATGTATTTATCCATTAAAAAGAATGGCTCAGAACTCACTCTCTGTGCAAACACTGCCAAAAGCATGTCTTTTGGAAGACTGTGCACACACAGGGTCAAGCCTCGATTTGTAAGTCCCTACCTCTTCATACACACACCTTCACCTCCCTTGTGCATGGCCCCTGTACATAAAAGATCTTTGTTCCTCACAGTGTCCTCAGCCACAGGCAGAAGTGTTACTGAGGGCTCTCACTCTGGACAAGGCGTTGCAGAGCTGACATGGGAATCACAAGCACCTGCTTCAGACAGAGAGCTAAAATTTGCACCACCTCCTCTGCAGTAACTGTGAACAGGTTCTATCCACACAGTACGTGCAAGGCAACCTCAGAGGCCTTATTTCTCAAAACCTAGGGCCTGAGGAGGTACTGGTTGCAACAGCATGGGTACAGGGAATTCTCACCGAGCAGCCTAGACGTGGTATCTTGAAGTTGGGAATTACTGGGTGAACCTGAAGAAGTGGGGGGCTCCAGGCAGTCACTTGTGCTGCTTGTGGCTACAGCCAGCTCTCAGTAATGAGCAAAGCTTCTTGCATGCCGCTCCCGCATGCGCACGAGGCTGTGCTGCGTTTGTTTGAAAGGAGACCGCCAGCACTATTGCGTGTTCCCTCATCTACCCTGGCTCCCTCCCCGGCAAGCACAGCAGGAACTCTGCTCAAGCTGCCAGGCTGCCCAGGGCTGCTGCAGCTGCCTCCTCCTCCCCTTCCTATTCAACACAGGCTATTCAGGCAGCCGCTTAAAATGGAACATACACATAAAAATCCCCACAGAACACATTCTACTTAAATTTCCCGTGATTGTTTCGCTGGGTTGTGTCTCTGCGAGTATTTAATTGGTTTGTTTGAAGAGAGGATTTGAAAGAGCATTTTATGGATTCCACCTTGAGGAAGGCAGCATGACTTATCCACAGCTGGATAGTTAAGGATGAGTATCTGTCCTGTCAAATTTTGCAATCAACAGAAAAGTCATTCCTCATATCACATTAGATCACTGCATTAAAAATGAGAGTTAGTAGAAGAAACAAATTTTGTGAGACTCAGTGGGATCTGATGCCAAACTCTCCAGATTCAGGAGGTAGCCAGGAAACTGCTAAGATAGGAAAGGTTATACTAAGGAGATGAAAGCAGACAGACTGCTTGGAGGTGACAGTGATTGGTGCCCAGGCTGAGTAGTCAGTGTAGCTAATGAATCACACATTGATAACAACAGTCTGTACATGCAACATTGCAATATTCTGGCACTATTAAATCATCAGGATATTAATTACAGTAGCACCTGAAAACTACATTAGAAAAACATCTCATGCTTTTGGCTCTATAGGAGAACAAATTCAAGAGTTCCTGTCCCGAGGGGTTTCCAGACCAACCAGGCAAGAAAGATCGTAAGAGAAAGGACAGACATGATACGTGTAAGTTGCAACAGTCTCAACTATTAGGTTAGGGTTTTAGCTTGTGCATTTAGGATCTGCAGCACCTGGGTCTCTCCTGCTCCTTGATGATATATATGCCATATGCAGCTGATGCGTTCATTGGAAAGGATCAGTACAGATATATAAATGTGAAAAAACCTGAAATTGTCCATGTGAATATTTTCAAAGTGAGAAATTTATACCCTTTTGTTGCAAGTGATATTTTATTAAAAAAAAAAACCCCAAAACTAATTACAACAAAATTAGAAACAAGAAGCTTAAAATCTAAAATTATGTGAAACTTCTGGACCAAAGCTGATTTGGATTCCAATTAAGGATGGGAAAAATAACAAATTTGGAAAAGTTGTCCTTGGATGTGAAAACAGTTATTTTACCAATTTAACTTATTTAACTTACTTGCATTATTTACGGAAATATAATTTGGTACTCACTGTGCAAGGGCCACAACTTGTTCCCGGGTAGTAGTTAGTAGTAGAATTGTTTTGGAAGCATCATTAATGTAAGCCAGTAAAATGAAGTCAGGTGGTGGTAGCCAATGTGAATTTTCTAGATTTATTTCATTCTGGACTTTAGAAGTAATCTGAGTAACTTCTTTTGATTTTTCCTCTTCTTTTTTGCCTTTCCCTTTTCTTACATAGAAAACAATATACACTTATTTAGAATACTGTAATCTCTAAAGTCCAAATTCAAATACCGTAGTTCTCCAACAGGACATTTTAGACAAATTGATTTGAGGGCAGGGGGAAGGTAGGAGAAATCTTTTCTCTTGATAATGAATACTCCAAAATCTACAAAGCTGTATAGAACACTTGTGGAACATGCCCTCAGGAAATGGTTAGGAACCATGTCACTAGCTCCATATTAATACTGCTGTAAATTCTAATTTTATTTTTGTCTATGGCTCTGATATGCTTTTCCCATATATGGATTATCTAGGGGAGAAGACACTTACCTATGTACATATAGGAAATATTTTTAGACAGTTCTGGTTTGGTTCCATATGGATATGAGCTAAAAATCATGAACTCCAATGAGTTTTTACTTGATAGAAATCTGGACTTCAAATAAAGGAACAAATGGTATCAAGAGCATTCCTGAAATCTTGACAGGACCTGCCAAGTGGTAGTCTATAGTTGCAAGTCCATGTACTTCAAGCATTATGCAAACTACAACATGGCCTGTCAGATGAAGTTTTTATAAGAAGTCTGTGTTTTTGCTTGCTTTTTTTCATTGTACATGCTGTGTATTTCACTAATGGTTAGGATTTGAAAAATGACTGTGATCCTGAACAGTCATCATAAGCACCTGGCAGAAGTATAAATGAAATGCTTGTTCTGCTTAGATTGAATACCATGCATTTCACAAGTTATTATAAAATATTATAAAATCAGTCTCTTACCAGAGGTATCATTAAGATCTATACAATCAGACAGTTAAGGATTTTCATTTGTGGGAACACATGGAACTTGTGTTTTGTAAGCATTATATCTTTTTTCAGCATAGGTCCTGAATAATGCTACTGTGAAATATGACAGAATTTCTTTCCTTTGTTTAACAGTTCTGGCTTATTTTTTAAAATCCGTAATACTTCTGGTATTCTTGGAAGGAAAAAAAAAAAAAAAAAAAAAAAGGATCACTAGAGTACATGGCTCCACAGCAATCATTATTGTATGCTCTTCAATTATTCTTAAAATTTTTACAGTGAACAGCACTCTTAAGATGGAAGGCATTGGACAAAGCAGAAGGGCATATACCATTATCAGTAGTCTAATTCAAGCAATTTGTCTTCAGAGTACTTGGCAAACTTTTACCTACTGAGATTTACCATATTCACAAAAAGCCCTTTTAATAGGTTTCATAAAGCACATTATTTTAGAAGGATAACCAATTAAGATTTAATCTTAATATTATAGAAAATTCATGATCCTTTTAAATAAATGTTCTGGTTATTAATTACACTTATACTTGAAAAAAGCAGACAAACAGTTTTTTTTATCTAATTTGACTCTATCTAACTATAGCCAGGGAACCCGATAATGCTAGATTAAACAGCTACCTACTTCTCCATTTATACATTATACATTGTGGTTAAGAATACCTTGTTTAAAAAACCCTGAATTTTTCCCACTTCTCTTGTGTCTGACTTAGCAGGTTTTCAAAACAACTTCTACAAATGGTATAATTCTTGTTTCTTGACCATTTTCTGTCTTTGTCTCCTGCTCTTCCCTTCTATCCTCCCAGCACTTTCTTTTCTCTATGAGAAGTACACTGCTAAATTACAGTGCTATAGCAGGAGAATTTGTTCCCTATTCCTATCTACTCAAATGACTCTTTAATCACTCTTATTCTCCTTTCCCGTTTCCAGGAAGAAAACACTTGAGAGGGATGGGTTTGAACAGTGATTTATTTGGTTCTTTTGCAGCTGCTTATTTCTCTCAGGTTTGACTGTGTTCTGTTCCTTGGTGGAATGGTTGCTTTAAGGTTGTCTTCCACAGCTGTCTCTACCTTACTCCTCAACTTTTCAGTTCAACATGTCTGTCTAATACTTATCTCATAAGGAACTGTGGAGGTGCTGTCTTACAGCTCAGTGCTATGAAATAACCAGTAACCATCTACCTACTATCTTTCTCCTGTCCTCTTTTTTTATCCCCATTTTATTTACCAGTGGGAATTATGGCATCAGAAAAAAAATCACTCCCCTTTCCGAAAGCTGTCTTACTACTTGTGAGACATACTTGCTGTGAATGCAGAGGAATATTGCAAAGGAGAACTCATGGCAGTAAATAGTCTTGAAGCTGTTTCTGATTCCTGTTGCAACTTCAGTAAAAAAGTCCAATGGGTCACCAGAGAGTCAGCGTGAGGAAGAAGGCAGCCAATGCAATATCCTACCACCAACAGACAGCCACGACACCTATTTTCTTTCCTTTTTTTGCATAGCTTAATACCTTGGCTGTCTTTAGAAAAGGAGTAAATGAGCATTGGAAAGTATTTCCTTAAATGCTGTGCTGGAACATGGCACGGAATAAATGCACATTTATCAGTCTACATTAAATATAATCTTTTAGCCCAGTCAATGTGTATATCAGATATGGAACTGTTTGATCAAAATGTTGCTGTCTATGCAAATACATGTCAAACTATCAACTAGGCACTTCCTCTACATCTAATTCAAACACTTCCAGCAGACAATTACAACTGCCCTTTCTCTTAGCTTTCAACTATGGTTTATATAAAGTACTATCATTTTTTCAAAACAATGGCTTTAAACTGTGTTCAGTAGTACTTTGCAAAATAATGATGAACAGAAACATATGATCAAAGGAAAAAAATATGGAGGAAAAAGTCTAAGCATGTTTGAGAGTTGGAGTCAGCTACTGACCTTCAAGTAACTCCCATATAACTCACAAATTAATAATAATAATGATGTATGAATTATGGATTCAAAATGAATGACAACGGGGTTATAAATCATACAACTTGATCATGACATTCAAAAGCAATTACTTCATACTTGAAGAAAGAAGTCTTTGTATCCCTGCAAGTTTACTATGGGAAATTGAGCCAGGTAATTGTTTTTTCCTAAAGAAAATTTTTTGTTTTCCGAAAGAGTTATGGTTGCTAACAGAGCAGTCATTTACTGTGTAATTGACACAAATTACATTAAAAAGCAACTATCCAAGGGTATCCTCTTCTCACACTGTAATAAACAAACATAGTATCTTGTCAGAACAGGTCTCTAAGTTCTGCACAGCTGCTCGAGACTATGCAAAATGGTCTATGACTCTAGAGCATCTTCTGAGATGAAGGAATCCCCCACTGGTGCAGAGCAAACATAACTGGGGCTCAATACCTCTCCTTGCCTCCTGCTCCCTTTAAGTGCACTGGCATATGCATGGTGGGTCATGACCAGAGCATGCTGGGCATCAGGAGGACCTGCTAAATGAGCAAAAGAACAGGCCTGGCAAGACACTCAAGATGCAATACGTACTCTTTTGCATCCTAAATCAGGAACATTCCACAATGCAATTCATATGATCCATTTCAGGTATCTGCTATGACATGATTTAAACTGAATTCCAGAAGTGCTTGTAGTCCAAATAATTAGTCAAATGTAAATGTCTGCCTTGTAATTCAGTAATTTTTTGATAGATTAATCTCACAATTTGGGTCCTGATTTGTCAGAACCTCAACCATTCACCGTCAGTAGCTGTTATCTGTCACCAATTTGCATGTCAGTTCTAAACAAACTGATACACATATAATTCAAAGGATACCTTAAGCCTTTTTCTCTAGTGCTGCTTTTGCGGAGTGAACACTGTTTTCCAGATAACTCCTGCTTTTCCTCCATTGGAGATAGCATTGAACTATTGAGAGCACAAAGCAGGTTCCAATTTTCTCTTGACTTTCTTAATGCAGATTTCATCTCTCAAGCACAGATACATACACACACAGAAATATATAAGCAGTCTAAGAAATCAACCGTTATCTCTATCAATAAAATGCTTGTACAGACAGTAGCATATCACAGTTCATGGATGAGCTCCAAGCTAGAAATTGCAAACATAGTACTTCAGTTCCTACAACAGACACACTATCTCTCCTTTTTTTTCCAACCCTGCAGCACTTAGCATTTTGTAATGCCCACCACTGACTAGAATTCACAGCTGTGAGGCATGGCCAAGGCTCCCTATACCGTAAAACAAGGAAAATTAGGAAGTCAGGACTGGGACCCACAGAAACCAGCATGATAAGTGGCCAGCTCACTAAGTTAGCCAACAGAAAAGCCAAGGAGAGTTGCAGGTTACATCACGTTCCTATCAAGGACAAGATACCATCCCACTGACGGCAAGAAGGCTCTATTTGGACTGCTTTTGGAATCCTGAACATTCCCCTGGAATTAGGCATGTATACCTGCCTTCTCTGAAAGGCACTGTTGTGGTCCTGATTGTGCTGCTGTTTTACATGAAGCACAATTGGGAGAACATGGTTCAGTTTTCCTCCATGGAAAGAAATTAAGGGTTAAGTATTTTATATTAAAGCTGAACAAGACAAGGACTAAAACTTTGGTCTCTACTCTCTCAGGTAACTGCCCTAACAGCTGAAGTAGAAAGCTCTGTTCATTATGCCTCATCGTCAGTGAACAGCTACAAGAAGCCAGAAAGAGACTGTTAAACCCCAAATATCTTGTGATCAGCTATCTGCAGGTGGGAAGGACAGGCTCAAATCCTCTTTCTATAAAAGAACAAAATTAATTTCCCTCTACAAGGTTAGAGGTTCTGACCTATTTGGTATGAGCAGACATGCCCACCAGATCACTTCCACAGAAAGGACTGCAGGACTATACCTAGTGTATTGTGTGGACCAGAGGAAACCCTGAAAGAGTGAGGTATTTTTAGGCTTGTTGCTGTAAAAACTGCGACAGTTCTGAGCACACCCTTCTTAGCTTTTAGTCATCTATGGAATTTCACTGGAAGAAATTTAATCTAGAAATAAGAATGCATGTAGGCAGTGTAGGAACTTTTCATGGGTCTAGGTTCTAAATTGAGAAAGAACTTCTACCCTAATTTCCCTGTGCCTTGGTTGTCAAGCTGTATAATAACAGCATTTCACTGCCTTCAAGGGATACTGAAAGGAAAAACAGCCAAATAAACAGGAAATGTTCAAATACAGCACAGGGAGGGAGGACGAATAATTACTAAGGTAGACAAAGGAAGATTACTGCAATTAGGAGGTGAAAGAAAGACTCCAAAAACATATTTAACATTGTATTTGAGCATTTGTACTCTATTAGGAAACTGTCTATCACTATTTTCAGTCAGAATTCTATTTCTAATGTTAGAGCAATAACAGAACATTGACAACTAGTAAATCTTAAAACAATACCTTGGTTTTTCTCTACTGCCTTTTCTTGAAATAGAAGGTGACAAGATAGTCTGTTCATAAGATGAATCCTGTGCCTTCTCCTCTACTGCAAGACTGAAACGGAACAAGATATTTTTGTATGTTATTTGCAGAGTTAGTATTTGCATGCTAAGCTATGAAAATGGAGTTACGATTTTAAAGGACAGTAAATATATTCGTAGGAAAGATGTAAGTGGAAGATATAACATAACCATCAATAAACTGGATATTGATTCAGGGATCAAAAATCAAGTATGGAATACAAAATGATGGACACAAAAGTAACTGGGGAGTAAGACTGCTGCCAAGGTGCAAAGGCAAGAAGCTGTATCAAAGTCAAAGAAAGAAAACCTGATAGTTAAAGACAACTCTAGGGATCAACAAAGAGCATGGAAGTTTAATTTGTCATAGATACTCTCAGACATCTTTATGGTGTCCTATACAAGCTTAAAAGGGAAGCTAATGATACTGTAAACCAAATATGTGATGTGTTGACAGAGAAGAAGGTTTTGGACTTGCAAAGTATTGGTAGAGCATTCTTTGATCTGTGAGATTGTTTACAGAAAATGACTCCCAGTTAAACAAGCCCAATACCAACTTCCTGCATTCAAATCTAAGAAGATTTGTTAGGCTGGCTTCAACTTAAACAGAGAAGAAATGGACACAGGTTCTTTATCAAGCCTGAAAGCTTGATGCTTGGCTTTGTCCTGCCTCTGGGATGTTGTGCTTAAAATTCCATGCATTTGTCTGTACAAGAAGATCATAAAATCATAGATTTCATTGTCGCGTGCTGACATTCAGCTTAGATGACATAATTATTATGGCAGATGACAAGCTTTGTTATAACTAATAAAACACTGGGTGTCCCACCATCAGGAATCAAAGGGTGTTAAATGAATGAGTCTTAATGGCTAAGTTAAAAAAAGCAACTCAACTGAATAAATCTGTTCTGCCTAGAGGGAGAAGAAGTTATTTTCCAAATTCTTATTTTATAAAATACAAATCTCTTGCCTTCTTGGACATGAAGCACTGTGCTGGGATTAAAATAGATCTCTATGTTATATGTGTGTATATATAACTATACTATGTAGCTCGTACTGGAAACAGTGGAAACAATGGAAAAGATGAGCTATTGCAATAAATGCTAGTAGATCAAACATGACTCACTCTTCTTGTGGTTTAGCATTAATGAAGATTATGGCCTGACGGTCAGTAAGCTCTTGCATACTCAGTTCCTCCAAAGATAAAAATTTCACTCCAGGTTTTATCTACAAGAAAATTAGCATAAAAGATAAGGTGTTCTGTTCAGTTAAAGATGAAGAGAAAAAATATATTTAAAAGATATCTAAAGAGTAATTTAAAAATTCTCATCTTTAACAGAAGACTTACATAAGAACTTAGAAAGCCATTCAAAATATGTGAAATTGTTTTCTTCTTAATTTGCATCTTCTTAATCAATTTTCTTAGAAAAGATTGTTTATAAATAACTTAACTTGTAGTTATTGTTACTATATCCATCCAAACAGTTCTAGAATAAGGAAATGTTCCTGCCTCTGAAGGCT
>VYZV01010893.1:67877-79998 GCA_013401275.1 Pandion haliaetus
ACACAGCATACTGCAACAAAGTCAGGTAACGAGCAAGTAATGCAGCTAAGAATTTTAAAGGGGAAAATGACTAAGGAAAGGCTAATGCGTACAGCAGTGTCTACAACAGATGACATTACAGGCACAATGGCACATTACCTTCATACAGAGGAAAGACAAGCCAAAAATGGACAAATACGGTGGCACCAAAAATTCGGTGAAGACCCGAAAACCAAAAAAAGGACTCACACAGAAATGGAAACTGACACTTCCAACAGAAAAGAAAAAGTAAGGGACAAACCCAAAAGACCCACAGGCAAAATGAGACACAACTGTTTGGGGACTGAAACAAAAATAATGTTTCATACGCTACAAGTCAGAGAGGAAAATGTAGGCCTATTACTCAATGTGGGAAGAAAACTCGTAACAGATGGCACAGAAAAGACTGAAGTGTCTGATGCCTTTTTTGCTTCAGTTTTCATAAAAAGGTTGCAAGCAGATGCCTGGCAGTAATATTAACAAGGAGGTAGAAACAGTAGGCTTAACACATCTAGAATAAGTTTGAGGAGACAAAGTTAGCAGTCTATGAGGACACTTACCTCGTACTACTCTATGAATTGGCAAAAGCAACCTCTGAACTATTTATAATTGTATTTGAAAATTCAGGAGGACAGGCTAGGTGCCAGGAATGAGGAGAAGGGCAAAGATAGTATCTAGATTTGAAAAACCAAGAACAAAGAAATTATAATAGAGATCATTCAGCTAAATTTCAGTGTCCAAAGAACACCATATCAAATTACTGAACAATCAGTTTGCAAGCAACAAGAGATAAGAAATAGCCATTATGTATTTGTCAAGAATAAATCATGTAAAGCCAATCTAATCCTTTCTGTGATAGGGTAACTGACTTAATGTATAGGCAGAAGAAGTAGATGTGAGATATGAGTTGACTTTGAGATGTGTTTTGACTTTAATAAGTCTTTTCATATATTCCTACTTTAATACTCATGAGCAAGTTAGGGAAATATAATCTACATGAAAACAACACGAAGTAGTGTCTGACTGGTTGAAAAACTATGCTTAATGTATTATTATCAATAATATGCTGTCAAACTGGAAGGACACATAAATTAGAGTCCTACTCCGATACTGTGACAAAGAAGGGATTAAATAAAAACAGTGCTATATGCAAGATATAGAAAATAATTCTTTATCTGATGGTGGTATGACCTCAGCTGAAGTACCTCATGCAGGCTGGGAGATGGCACTTCAAAACGGCATAAATAAATGAGAGAAATAAAGAGATGTGTGACAAAATGATACAAGATTTCGAAACAAAAAGAAGTTTAACATTTTTACTTTGTCATTAAAAGAGAACTGAGCGAGGGATGCAGAACATGAGAAAATTCAATAAGTTAAACTCAAATTGCTAAGGTGGTTATTCAACCCCACTGAAAGTAGGACAACATGTGGTTGGATTGATTTGCTGTAAGGGATATTCAGAACTCAGAAACCCCTTCTAATTGTAAGGATACTCCAGCACTGGAACAGGTTACCTTGGAAAGTTGTGAAACCCCCTGAGAATTGGTATTTACACTGAAAAAGCACAAATATGTCAGTGTACCTGATTCAGTCTGGCAGGTAGATAACATCACCTTTGAGGTCAGTAATCAGAGAAGTATCCAGCAGAGGGAGCAGGGCAATTACATATATTTTAATTTAACAATAACTAAAAAAGTCACCCTGTATAAGGAGCCCTGTGTCATAATTCTTATAACCTAAACCAGCTTTTGTAATTCAGATATTAATATATGGAACTTGGAGTTTCTAAGAAGGAATAAAATAGACTTTCTTTGGCATGATACTTCAGCACACCTGCAGTTCGCCAGGGCTTGTAAATCAAATTTAGCCTGTGTGTAATAAGTCCAATTTACTGCATATTGAACTTAGCCCGAAACCGTAATTTCAGTTTCATATGTATGAGGCACTGTAGTCCCTAATTTTCACTGATATAAGCACACCTTCAACATAGAGCCTAATTCAGACACAGAAACAATAAACATTTTTATAATTCCAGACAGTTCTCTCTTCAAGCTTACATTTTTCCTTAAGACTTCTGTTACTTAAAATCAATACCATTTCATCTGTAACATCTGTGGTGCAAAAGTAGTTTCTGCTTACCAAAAAGTCTAACTTAACTTTGTTATTCTGCTATAAATATTTAAAGATTGACTTAATAGAGTTCTCGCATCAAAATCTTCCCTCTGCCCCTTGATACTATTTCTACTCACCGTAGCCTGCATAGTTCAACAGCGGTTAGTTCATCACTTGCACAGACCATAACAGCCCAACAGGCATTTCTTCTGACTTCTTCATCCTTACAATGCAGCAATGCAACGAGCGGTCCCAGTCCACCTGCGTTTCTTAACTACAAAAAAATGAAGACACTGCCACTTATATATTTCATCTATCCCAGCAAGAACAGCCTGTGAAATTCACCTTCCAAAACATTCAAGCCTTGTAGACAAGCTCTGCTGGGCTGACAGAAAGGCTATTTCTGGGGATTTAGTTCTTCCATGAACTCTGCATAAGCTGGAGCTGAAGCAAGCTTCAGAGTGGTACAAGGCACATATTCCTTCTGGCTCTGCTTTGCTTTTCAGTTACTAGATTGTGGTGTGGAAACCGGAGAGACTGTGCAACCCAAGATTGCCACGGAGAGTTACACAGCTTTTTCTATGTTCTGTTGCCTCCTAGCAACTAATTTACATCACAATATATCTGAATTTGTATTGTATTCTATGTATGACAATCTTACTAACAACCTATTCTCTTGTGTGCTACAGTATCTTTCTTATACATGCTGGAGGAAATATTGTTCATTTGGATTTTTGAAGAGAAAGACATTTTAAGGACACTGAAAGAAGTAGATTAATTATCCATGCCCCTTATTCATGTCCTAATTAACAGCCTTGGCCCATGAGAAAACCCCAGCTTACGATCTATGAATGCACATAGCATCATCCTTATTTATGGAAAGAAAATAGTATGACCATTGATAAGCAGCAAAAAGTTCAACTTTCTGGATGCCACTGATCAAGGGTTTAATTATATTTTGAGTTTTGTCTGAGTTACATTTACTCCATGCCTATCCACTATCTTATTAATCAAGGTCAGACATTGCCGTTCAGGCCTTGAAAGTGGGCAACAGAACGACAGTGAGGGAGAGTAAAGAGGACAAGGACAGAACTGCTCATCTTCAAAGTTCAGCCGACAGTTGCAGCTGAAAGAAACCTTAATGTTTAATGCTCATAAACATGGGGATTAAGATATAGCCCTGGTTAAAGCTTATTGAAGGCACTGGAAAGCTGTAAAACATTACATTTGGTGCAAGCAAATACAGCAGTAAAAATACAAATTAAAGAAACCCCTTTCAAGTTCTCATGACAAACTGAGCTAAATTCAGCTGAACAAGCCTATGATGAAAGTGGAAAACTAATTACTATCTAGAAAGCCCGGGACTTTTAGGGCAGACAAAAAATACAAAGATTCTAGGTATAACACCCACCTCAGGATCTAGAAATGTTACAAGTAACCAAAACCTCGAACAGTAGTTTTACCTCAGTTCTTGCATCAGCATCACAACCAAACGCAGCCACAGCAAATGCTGCTTTGCTTTGCACTTGGCTGTTGGTCGAGCACAATGGTTTTGCAAGCACACTCATAATACCACGGCTCTGGATATTTATGCGGAATGGCTCTTGCACGGCCAGATTTGTTAGCACTGCAGCAGCATTAGCAATGGTTCCATCTCTCTGAGCATTCAAGGCATTTACTAATGGCTCAATTCCTTCAGCCTCAGCAACAGCACTAGCAAAATGAAGGAGAAAAAAAAAAAATTGTTATTTTAGGACCATTTTTTTCTTCTTTGTATGCTGTATTTACCAACTAAATTAGTATTACATTTCAAGATTTTATATATATATATGTCATTTATAGATGACTCATGGTGTTAAGTTCAAGAAGCACAATCTAAGCAGACAAACCAAGTCACAAACTTCTGGATTCTTTAACTTTTTAGGACGTGTATTCTTTCTGAGGTGTTGAACAAGTGAATTAAATCTTGCATCTTTTCAAAGATGCAGAATTTACGTATCTTTAGTTCCAGGCAAATGCCTCTGCAGACTTGTATCACTTCTCTCCATAATCATTCTAGCACTACTTCTAATGAGGATTATAGTGAATGAAATATCATGTTGTTGTTCTTTGTGCTGTCTCTGTAAATTTCTGTGATCAGATACCCAGGTGGCATAAACATAGGACACCAAGTTTCTGCCATTCTTACAGAGTAGATATACATGGTGCAGTTCAGTGCAATGTAGAAATTATTGACCTGGCTTTATACAAGCTGATTTAGACAGCAGGAGTACAACAAACAGATCAGCACAGAGTTCAGGGCTGGCTATGACTGTGGTTCCACTAGTCTATCAGCACCAGATCCAGTTTAACTATTCCTTCTGCTCCCAGATGATATTGCAGCTGTGGCTGAAGGGTGTTGCCCCTCAGCAGTGCTGGGACAAACACTGGTGTGGCCAAGTTCTAAGCTAGATGTGCAAAACAACCTGTTTGCAAATGAAATTGAGGAAGATTGTTGGGATTTTTTTAAGGATCATTTCATAGATTTAGGTTAGAAAACAGCCAATAAATATAAATAGTTGAAGAAGCACTACTAAGGAAATAGCAACTTCAGGTAGGAGACAGCAGAAGATGCAGGCAGCTGCACTATTAGGGGACACATTTGCAAATTACTTAAATCTGATGTGCTGCAAAACTAATAGTCACATGGGCCAACATCTCAGTCACAGCAGAAGGAACTGGTTTATGAGTGCTTCATCTTACCACTGCTACTCTGGTTCCAGCACTTACCGGGATAGTGCCTTTTACAAGGAAAAAAAAAGTCAGCTTCATATTTAATATCTGTGGTAAAGAATGTATTTGAAAGCAGCTGGTGACATGGTTTATAATGACAGTAAACTTTTGACTACAACTGATGCAGACCTTGAAGAGAGAACCTGGCCTGGCTGAGGGGAAACTACCATGCTCTAACAAATCTGAAAAGGCATTACATTTCTGGGTTACCACCTCATCACGTATTCTTTGGTTTCTTTGCCATAGGCAAGAGAGACTACTGACACAAATGTAGTTTACGTTTTTCAAATGTTGTAAGATATTCCATAAGTTAAGATTTTTGTTGACCTCCTTGTCAAGACTTTGCTTTCTACTGAACAACAGGAACTTATTTCTTTGTCTGTATCATCTTACGTTTGTTTCAGTGGTATTTTTTCCAATGTCATTAAAAACCAGCACACTATAAAAATTGAATTGTCTTCCTTCTGAGTTTGTATATAAAATTTGATCAAATGATTTGAGGCATATGTCCAATTTACTGTCTGCTCTTAGTAATTTTACATTTGGCTCATCTGTTTGTTAAACAAAAGTTGGCAATATTGTTAGCAATGGAAATGAGCAGATGGCAGTTTGAATTTTCCTTGCAACTGCTTTTTATACCCTCTTTTAGTACATTTTCTCTGTATCATATAACAAACTCTCCCACCTCTATACAAGCATATCTAAGCACGTCAACAAGAGAAAAGTGTACATTTTTTATAAGTTTTGCTAAATTTCTGTCAACACATTAATAAGAGAAATCTGGATGTGAAAATCTTACTTTTTACTGTAACAGTCTTACCAAAATCTAACTAATCTTTTGGTAATTTTCACAGTTACAAAATAAACATAGAAGTATTACACATACAAGAAACAGTTATGCTATCAAAGACTGTCAAGGCATTGATAAAAACAAAAAACCTCAGAAATGCTGATAGTCACGCTCTTACGCAAACAGGATAGAAAGCACAATACATGCCAAACTGTGCCATACATATAATCCCATTACATGGGCAACATCATGTAGATCTTACTGTGAACTCATCTTAGTGCAAGTATCTCCAAACCAGATTTTCAGAGAGGGGGTGCAGATACTCCTGAGCATACCTGGAAGGAATCAGCAGAGGCTAACAGGTTTGTAAAGCTGATCTCAGCCTCAGCTACAAGGCGATGGCAGCTCACAGGTAGTGCTGGAGCATGGGTGTAAGGAAGGTTGGCAGGCAGGCAGTAGTCCTGTTTGGAAAACCAGGGAAAAGGCAGCAATCCAGGGACTGAAGGTGAGTAATGTTATTACCTTGGGTGAGGCATAAAGATACAGGGCCAGTTTAGTTTTGGCTAATTAATCCTCCTGGAGCACCAGTAATTTTAATGCAAGCACTTCAGGCTCTGTTCAGAAATGAATCCCATGTTTTCAGATGTCCTGCATCGCACTCTTCAGACTGTCTTCAATTAGCTGCATTTCCCCTTATCTGAGTGTCCTCCCTCCCCTTCCCTCCTTGACCAGATAAAGAAGAGCTGAAAATGTTTTGTTTGGGTTTGTTGTTTGGAGTTTTTTTGGGGGTTGGTGGGGGGGTTGTTTTTGTTTTGTTTCAGTTGTTTTGGTTTTTTTGTCCCCCCTCCTTAGGTAAGGCCACTGTATTTCTAGGTTTTCTGGTTAATATTGTCTTCTCTTCCCCATGAAAATTTTATCCAGATTTCCAGCTTCAGGAGTGCCGTAGCTCTACCCAGGCTGCTCTATATGAAGAAATCCTGGACACATTGATTGCACATGTAAACCACGTGTATCGCAGGTTTACCGGAAAACATCACATTCATAGCACATGTAACAATGACATGACGTACCTGCTAAAAGTGTGGGAGAGACTCACCATACACGCACACAGCCATACACAGTAAGGCATGTCCATAAGCTATCAGATTTACAGCATTACATAGTATATACACACATACCTTACCCAGGAAAAAAACCCCACCAAAAGCAAGCAGTTTTTCCTGTACAATGGATACACAGAAACTCCAGGATTTATGGGACAGATCCACTGCTCATGAAATGCATCACTGCATCTCACAGGTGTAGAGTATCCAATACTTCTGCAGCAAGTATAGGACTTACTATTCCTGTACTACACCCAATAACACATGTTCTCCCACAGGAAATCCTAATAAACATATAGTCCCTAACAGACTGATTCCAGGATGATACACGGAACTGAATGACGTAGCCAATCACATTTTAAGCAGATTTACTAAAATTTCCATAAAGCCAGCAAGTACACAAGCACTTAACAAAAGAGCAAGGTGACAGCTCCTCGTGTGTTCAGAGCTGACCTCAGTGAGGTACAGAGCACAGCCAATTTTCTCAAGTGCCACTCAACTTCAAAAAGGTTGAGAACCACTGATTTAGAAGATCATACATATTTATTTCAATCCTGCATTCTACTTCTGCGCAGATTCATTTTGAATTACAGTCTTATGAGTATAGTTTAATCAAGTAGCACAATGGATCACAAGGCAAAAAGAATTCATGTTAGAAGTGACAACACCAGGTAATGAGAACTGAAAGTAACCAATACCTTTTGAGAGTAAGATTTTAAGAGGGCATGAGTACCTGAGGGCAATGCTGTGTCCTGGTAACAGAGATGCATACAGAAGAGGTTATGAGGGAAGAAGGAAGAATGGGGAATCCATGGTTCAACTCACTCCCACCCCACAGCCCTCTGGAGAACACAGAAATGTGCTGTCACCCTGGGCCACGCAGCCCCAGCTGCTAAAGAGACAGCAGTGCCTGGCCTCAGAAGGGAGCTGAAAGAATGAATATGCTTAGGTTTTTAAGGTGCTGAAATACTACAACATTAACATCTAAGTATGAAGGTCCTCGTTACCTTCTGTCTTGGGCAGAGATATGCACTGCGTAGTTTTTTTATTACAAGGAAACAAAAGTCACAGGAAGAAGCTTTTACCAGCACTGTCTTTGCCTAATGTAGATCAGCACTAGCCTCTCTCCCTGCCTCCAGAACACACTCTACGCTTCAGACCCATCCTACCGAGATGGTGCGCTTTGTCAGTGCTCCCACTACAGGACTATATCCTCAAGGAAGAACGGAGCCTTGGTTTAGCTAAAAAAAAGAAGTATACGCTTTTTGATGTGGAAAAGGAGTCAGTTATATAAATCCACAGCTTTTTTCCTCCATGTTGTGTAAAGATTCAAAATACATCAACTTCCCTAATCATGGACAGAAAAGATTAGGGAAAAGGAAAGAAGACAGTGACAAGGGGTGGGGGGGAAGGATGTTGCATTTGCAATATCACCATGTTTTTTTGAAAAGTGGAAGCTGACTATCTGAATTACAAACAAACCAGAAAAACCAGACAAGATAGGTGTAGAAATTACACCTCAAATTAAAGTTAAAATCATTCAGATTTATGATTTATAAGCACATGGTTATGATCACACATTATAATCATTAGAGTGCCTAACCTAACAGGGTTAGGCATTTACCTTAACCAGGGTATACATGGTTCAAGTACCCTAAAGACCTTAACCATGCCCTGTAGTGAAACAGTAAAATTCTGATTACAACTGAATTCAAATTACTGTATTCAAGAATAGCTAAAATATTTTTCTCAAGTGTCATTGGAAAGGCAAACATTAAAAGGCGAGATAATAAATATTTAATTTAAATTATTAATTTTAAATAACAAGTTAAGAGATTTTCTTGAAAAGTCTCTAAAAGATCACTCAAGACTCAAAGACTAAATACTGAGAGTTTGAGAAAAACAAATGTTTTACTATTTTTACTGCAAAAATAAATTAAAAGTTGACAATAAAATAATTACCAAAAGTTTCACAATGCAAACTTTTTTTAAACAGTTACTTTGGAGATGCATATGAGTTTCACTGAACTGAATATTTTGTTGCATTGGTTGTCTGGGGTGCAATAGGAAAGCTCAGACATTGGTAGAGTGTTGTGAAAACAATAATCAGTAAAAATTGGACCAAATTCTGTGGGTTTTTTAGTTTTATTTTTAGGACTGTAAGCTCTCTGGGGCAAGAACCATGTCTTCACATCAAGCATAATAGCTCTGGTCGCCGACCAAGACTCCTAGTCATGGCAAGAAAGATAACAAATTATTTACTCAATGCATAGGGAATGGTCCAGTTCGCTTTTCCTCCTGAAGAGAAGGAGGCTTCTCCATCTAGCCTAATGGAGAAAGCAACTATCAGTGTTCAAAGGGCTGACAGAAACCACTGAGACTGCCCCCCAAACCCCTAACATAAGCAACCTCCCACGGAGGGGAGGTAGAGGGGAAGAGCAGTGGTGCAGCTTCACACCACTGTTTACTCTGGATTGTGCTTAGTTTATTAGTCAGACTGACACATCATAAAAATGGTAAAGTATGTTTGGTTTTGCTTTTTCTACCACAACTGAACATAAACTGGTTTATATTAAATTATATTTTTATTCACTTCTATACTGTTTACTTCCCTGCTTCTGATTAAGGATTTAACACAATTTCTGCTCAGAAAAAATTAAGATTTTTCCTTCTCACAAAGACCATTGGACTCCTTATGGACTTCATTTTCCAAATGTATTTGCAACTGCATTTTTAATTTCTGTGCAAAATTACTGTGATTGTTGTGTGAGGTGCTTAGCTAGCCATTTATGCCTGTGCATATCTCATTTTCATACATAATTGCATGTAAATTATGCATAAGAATTATGCATCTAATTACACACACATTTTTTAAAATCAACTCTATCTGTCTTAAATCGCATGACTTCTTTTTCACACAAGGCATTTTTGATCCATCTCTATTACGTAATTTCTGACTGAGAAAGAATATTGTAACTAGAAGTTTGAAAAACCTCAGTAAATATCTTCCTTTTTATCCCTTAAATGTATTAGTATTCTTCATTTGCCTTGTTAAGCCATCAGAATAATCACATCCAATAAATGTCTTCTGCATTTACTAAAAATTTCACTTTGCATTTTAATTATTTTCAAAAGCAATTGACTGTTGTATATAGTCACTTGTATTTTATTTAAAGACTAATATTACTTCAGTTTTCTTCACTATACAAGGAAAATTAATGTCAGTATATTTATTCTGGATAAGGGAATCTAGCACAAGAGACTGATCTACAATTTGGGGCCCCTTTGTGCTACAGTAAAAATATTGATGATATCAACAAACCATATTAATTTTTCATTTCAGGAACTGAACCTTCTATTACTATTTTTTAATTACAATTATGTTGTTAAAACATCAACAAACCCAAAACGCAGTAAGCCTCACAGCCTGGAAGCAATAAAACTTAAGACTGTCTGGGTTAGCAGAGACTGTAATACCCGACTCTCATTTAGCGATGCACGGAGATCTTCTAATGTCTGTCATTGAACTTATCTGACAAAGTTACATAGATCTCAGTTCTAAAACTGTAGTATACCCAATTTAAAATACTACAGGGGCATTGGTAATGAACTATCTATTCATGATATCTGAGCCTTTCAATTATATTATTTGCAACCTTTATTAAGAATTTCTGACACTTCCACTATTATGAGAAAGGCTTGAAATTCAGCAACAGAAACCCTTTTGCCCCTTAAAGATCCCATGCAGCTTCAGCCAGGATAAGCTCATGAAAAAGACACTATGCCCCTCTCTCTTTTTTCTGATCCAAGAAGTATTGCATGCAAAAACCAGTAACTCTGCACAAATGTTAAGGATCTGGAATCCAAGTTGTTACAAAAGCAAAATAACAGGGAACATTCAGGAGTTGCCAGAGCAGCCTTTACGGAGGTGTAAGGGAAGGAAAGTAAAAGCCAAAGCATGGTCCTCACAACAACTCATGTGAACACAGGGACCGAGGAGAGAGTGGCTCTTCTTCATCTTTGGAAGCACCAGTTGAGGAAGGACAAAAAAGCTGTGCCAAGTCAGTCTCTCTACACAGAACTCAGACTGTGAAACTTGACCCCATCTTTCACTTTTGGTTAAGTCTTTTCTGGACAACTGTGAACTTACCTCAAATGTCAGCAATCTGTTTTGCCTTGCTAAAGGCTCAAACTCTTATGATGATTCAGAGTGGAGAAACTTAGGCTTTTAGTTTCGTCTCTTAAAATTAAATCTCTAAGAAAGTACACATATACTACTATGTTAAGATAAAATTACTGAGGTTGCAAGTCAAAAGGTTTAAAGTTACTTGTGAAAGCTTATTTTTACCCCCTTGTGTGTATGACAGTCCAATTAGACAACATGGCACAGTCAGTGCATAGGTTAAATTCACAGCAGGACAGAATTAAGTTTGCATGATCAGCCATGAACCGCAATTCTTATATACACTTAAAATAACTAACTTCACACTATACTCAAGTAAGTTAAAACATACACTTAAATAATTTGCATTTAATTTAGAAATATGCTACAAAGAAAATGTGCATGTGAAAGCACCAATACATTTGTCTGAAATTTATTCAAATGTAAAATAAAACTCGCCACTTTTAATCCATAAGAAGTATAATTCACCTCAGTGCACATCATTGAATGTCACTGTAGGGATACACACTCAAGAGAAATCATTGTACTTGTGCCACTACATAGAACACAGTTTCGTCTCCCAGGCTTAGGAGTCTCCATCCAGGAAGAAGAAAGTTTCATCTGATGCCACAGAAATCTACCATGGGAAGTTACAGGTGACAACACACATGCTTCGAGTGAAATTCCAGCCTTCCACAACTAAGATAAATAGTGATCATACTGCAAGGCTTTGAAGGTAGGAGAGTAGAAGCAGCCCAAAAGATTTTGCTATATCTATAAGGGGTAGAACTTCTATACAGTTACTGTGACCCCAATTTAGAAGCATTGTGTTTTCTGCCTGAAACTATCTTGGATATACTTAGGTTCTCATGCACTTTAGGATGTTGTGACATGAGATTTGTGTTAGATAGAGATGAATGCTCTATATTGGTCTCTGTCTTCAGTATAACCCTGATAAGCAACAGAGTTTAAAAACAAACACACAAACAGGAAAATGCGTAACAAAATTTTTTGTGGAAGAAAAGCTGTGCTGAGAACAAAATGCAGTTACAGTGCCTGAGTCTATAGAGGGACTTTTCCATATAGCCACACCTTCACAAATCTAAGAGAGAAAACCAACAGCTGGCTGAGTGAAACATTTTGCACCTGCCAGCAGGGCAT
>VYZV01010894.1:535-11104 GCA_013401275.1 Pandion haliaetus
ATTGTGTGGTGTTATTTTTTTTTTTTTTTTTTTTTTTTTTGTATGTGAAACAGCATGCCGTATTGCTGTTTGTTATTCATATTAGGTTTTTCACTTTCTATTTTTTGGAAGCTGTTTGAATCCTAAATAGTAGCAATCATTGGTCAGATAATAGATAGGAATCTGGGATTGTAATTAAATGTAGCTACTGCACATGTACTTAAATAATAATTAAATGGTACTAACTCTGAGATCATAATCTGTGTGATTATGACTAGACTCGATTAATGAACAGATCCTGTCCAAATAAGATTTTGTCACATTCCTAATTCTTGTCTTGCATAAAAATAGCTAAGAAGCTCACTCCTTCCAAAGAGAATTTCTGTCTTAAAGTTCTTACAACATAAAACAAAACCTTTTGAAAGATTTGGTCTTCCAGCATTGGAATGCTATTCCCAGTTGTTCTTTTGTTAGTTTGCCAAGTGTTTCATTAGTTTCATGAGGACTTTGCTAATAAGTGTATGTTAGATGTGACACAGGAAACAGGACTATATTTAAGCTTCCCAGAACTTCTCATTATAACATTCTGCATTCAGTTGCTAGGAGCTTAGCCAAACTTTTAAAGTATTTGGGCTGAAATGTGGGTTTGCATTATGATACAGCCTTTAATTATGTGAGAACACACTATTCTCCAACTCATTCCCTGCCTGCCTCATTCAGGTCACAAGATGGATAGTACTCATTTAATGGGCAGTGTTCCAATACGTCATTTTAAAATGTGTTTCATTCAGTTTGTGGCCCCCTTGCCTGCTGCAACATTCAAATCTTTCTCTGAATAAGACACTATTGATTTCCTCGTAAGAGTAGATGGGCTCCATTGGAACTACAATATCTCAGAGTTCACAAACATTAGTGTTTCCATTTTATAATACTCTTGTGAAATGAGTGGTTATTATTATCTCTATTTTACAATGTGGTACTATGGCACAGTAATATATTCTCAAAGCACAGACCAGTTTGGGTGTCTAATGTAAAATGATCGTTACCTTATTTCTCAAAGTACATAGTTTTTAATATTTGTCCACAGCTGCAGTTTTTAAAACTAGCAAGTCAATTTACTTCACTTGTAGCTATGAATTCTTAAAACTTCTGCAAGCCTAATCCTTTGTGTGTCAGACTGAGTGCTCAGAATACACAGCAGCTGCTTGTTAAAGTTTTGACTGAAGCAATTTGCCTGGGATCATGCAGGAATCAGTGGCAGAACTAAGAAGAAAATTCAATTCTCCATTCTACTTTCTTTAGCGTGAGACCTGGGCCTCCTTTCAATTTCTGTAACAAAGGAAAGTGACTTTACAAACATCAAGGTCATTCTCTATACAGCTGTCTCATCCTCTGGATGTCATCTTTCCTGTGCACTGCAGTGACAAGATTTTCTTTTTAAACTAAAAAAAATGCTGATGCTTAATATTTCACAGGTAAGTAGGAGTTAGCAAGACATCTGTTAAATTATGTTTCATTTTCCCTCTTACGCCCATAAAAGAAGACAACTTATTTAAGTAACATTTAAATCTCTCTCAAAATCTTTGTTTTTGAAGCTTAGCTTAAAACCCTCATTGGCATTTTAACTCCTGTCACTTGCAAAATGCACGTGCTTGGGATGTACATGATGCAGCGCATGCCATTGTTTATTTTAAAATTATATCAGTATTTCAGGTTCACAGTGAGATACACTGGATTGACCTAATGACACATTTCAGACTTCTTCTCTGGCGTTATCTTCAACACATCTTTTTTGAAAAAGTGGTTTGATCGTAGAAGCTGGGAATTCCTAATTAAATTGACCTTTTTTGTGCTGTTCTTTTAAGGCCAGATTTTCAAATGGGGATCTTCTTTAATGTCATTATATTAGAAGTTGTTTTCGGAGATTGCTACCTACAGAGCTTGCTGGAAAGAGGGTGGAGATTGTGAATAGATCTGTTTTGGAAAAAAAAAAAAAAAAAAAAAAAGTAATGCAAGAAGCCCACTTTTGAAAATTTGGAAATACAGAACTAAGAGCTTCTCTTGCAAGGTGGACAAGCCTGCTCTGGGGGCTAAAAGTCGGGACGTGGTGGCTTTGGTGCTGTGGCTGGTTTAACCACCCCTGACTATGTGGTCCTGCCCTCATGTGGTGAAAAATAGGTCTCTCAACTGTATTGGTCGAACTATATATTATTATGGCATAGGCATACTAACACGGGAAAACAGTCTTTCCTGGAGAGTTATTTTCAACCCAGATCAGTTCATGGTATTTGCAGCAGAATTTCACAAGCAGTTATGGTGCTAGAAAGGAAAGTAAGGAACTTCTTAAGCTGGCTTTTCACTGAAGTCCATTGATTGTGGAATTATGAGCTAAAGCATTGCAGTATGACACCTAATTAACATCCTAAATCCTGTCTATCTGTGTGGTTAGTGATAAATGCTGTCAGTTCAGGTCAGGATTAACGTTTTGTCTTATCCAAATTCACTTAGATGGAATCTGTGTTTATGGCAGAAAAACTCAGCTATCTTGCTCAACTTTTATGTATAGAATGGAAGAAGATGGAGATCAGGCATTGAATAAATTCACAGGCAGTATTCTGCTGGGTTTTTTTTCCAGCTGAACAGTGTATTAGGTTAAGGACATGTACATTTAGGGACATAAAACCATATACCCAAGATATTACATTAACCTAAATTAAGCTCCAGAAGAATGAGCGTGAAGAACAGAATGAAGAATTTTTTTATACACTGTCATCGGGACCATATGGATATGTGGTCAGCTGTGATCCAGCTGAAGAGAAATCTTATCCAGGAGATAGAAGCGAGCAAACTAGTTTTGTGTGTGCTTTGTTTTTTAGAAATCTCCATAATGTACATTTAATTCATCTTTGAAAGTGTCCTACAAGAGTCAGGAATATAAGGCTGCATCCTGCACTTACTTCATTATGAACCACAATACCACGGGGAGGCATGACCATGGTCACGAACAGATTGTCCTTTCAGTACTCTGCGGATAAATTGAGCCGTATCTCCTTAGAACCTGACCTTTCATTATTAATAGCTGGCCACAGTGGATGGATGGAAACGCTTCAGAGTTACCTTTTTTTTAGAAAAAAAAATCAATTATTTTGGGGAATCTGAGCAGCTAATTTATTTTGTTCACTTGTACCTCATACGGCCTTTGCCATCTTCTAGGCCTGATTCATTCACCTCTAGGTCACTTGGGGAAGGGAGTACCTGAAATAAATACAAAGAATTTTCTAAACGTTAAATATCAGCAGGAAGCAATGACTGGAGGAACCTCAAGTGTTAGGCAGAATTAACAGTTTTCCCTTATTCTTTAAATGGCAGAATTATAATTTGTGGTTTATTACAGCTAAATGGAGACAGCGCTATAGAAAATAAACCAGAAAATCGTATCAAACTGCACCCTCAAGCAACTATTTTACTAACATTGTCTTTCAGTCCGTCATTCAAAATTTCTACTGTTTTTCAATTTTATGGAACTCCTTACTTTTGTAAAACTTTGCCTTTTTGTTTTGTATTCATCGTTAGTTAGCTTTTATATGAACACAACCATATTCTTAATAAATATATATGTAAATTAAAAAAAATTAAAAGGAAACCTACTTGTGCATTTAGATATACCCATAAATGAAGGTGAAAAAGAGGGAAAACTCTAATGACTCTTTCTTAGTAACAACCTTCACGAGACTGCCTCAAGACTCTAATCAAATGAAGAGATTTTGTCCTGCTGAGTAGCTGTCAGTAAGAAGGTTCTAAATTAATATTAAATGTCTTTCAGCAAATGCTGTCTACATCTGAATAAGAAATTTTATTTTCTGTATGATATTTTAATAAGAAATATTTGTGTACAAGTAATCCTTCATCAGCAGTGTTTGGATTTACTCAGTAGATTGCCGAAAGGAAAAAGAAATCATTTATACAATGTACTGTTGCAAGGTGACATGCAATTGTAGACCTGCAGCAATGTCAGCTAGTTACATATTATTAAATTTTGTTAAGTTCATGGAAGCTTGCTTTAAAGTTGAGGAAAGAAGACTGCAAAATTGAAAACATATAACTGGTTGCAAAATTATACCGTATTTTGATAACCCAAGGAAAAATAACTCTGTCCAGTAAGATTAAAGTCCCAAATTGTCTTTGAGATTCTTGATAAATAAAATATAACTCTTCTTTCTTCCAGTGAAGCACGCACATGCATTCTGTGTGTAGTCTTCACCAGCAATTAGAATTAAGCTCAGCAGAATTTTCTTTCTATAATCAGTGTCACTTATCTATGTCTCTATGGCAGTGTTATTGCAGGCTTGTTAAAAGGTTTTTGAAGGACTACTGACAGATTTAGATTGTCCTGATGAACCTATCCTGGCAACACAAAGAAAAACGCACCTCAAGGAAGATCAATTCACTGGATCTCTATATAATTTATTTTGAAGATATTAGTGTCAGTTTTCACACTAGCTCCTGTATTTCTAAAGGGAACCATAAATGGGAACAAAGGGAAGAATCCCAGAGTATGTATTTTGTTTTTAGTATGCTTTTATCTCCAGTGCCTGATGACATGAAGTGGCCAGTAAATGCACCTGAAGAAATCTGGGCTAGTAGGCCATCAGGTACATATAGTGTAAAATTTATTTGGGAAGGAGATGCAAATTCTGACATCTTGTGACCGAACAACTATATCTATCCTAGAAGTCTGGTTTCTTTTTTTTTTTTTTTTTTTTTTTTTTAATCTGTGGGTATTACAGATAGTGTCTTAGGGCACTACTGGAGGCCACTCCCTTTCAGTTATGGATATGGCAGTGAACTTNACTCACTAAACCTTTTTCTTACTTAAACAATGAAACAGTGATGTGTCTCTTCAAAGACTCTCAGAAATTTCTTATGGGATTCATTAGCATTCAGTGTCTTAAAAAATATGGTATGAACATTAAAACCGATGGTGGTATAATCTACAGCTAATTTGCTGTGGTCAGTTCTAGCTGGGGTACCTTGCTATGACTTGGGAGCTAACATTAAAGTTGAGGTAAAAACACCCATGTTAGACAAGCAAGCTTCCTTGATGGGGCTGTAAAAATTTTGAATTTTCAGAAAATGCCACAACTAATGCTTGGAATGGTTTATAAAGTAGCTGGTAGCATATAGTGTAACTGTGGCTGGCCCTGTGACCTGAAATGTATTACACTTCCCTATAGGAGTGCTGTATGTGGTATTGTCTGTGGATTCATCCGCACCAAGACACTGCATAATAAAGGGAAAAATCTCAGCTCCTAACCTGGAAGGAGAAAGAGCCGCAGTTGTCTACATGCAGTATACCTCTGAAGAGATAATCGGAAATGTAAACAGTGAAAAGATTTCCAGCTGGAAAAAAGCGTTAACCTTTAGGAGACTGGTGAGGAGTGATGATCCTAGAGTAATTATCCATATTATTGGGGGCAATAAATTGGAGCGAAAATAGTTAGAGAATATGTAAAATTTGTAAAAAGAATACAAAAATATCTCAAAAGACTTTTTGACAAGTCAAGAAAAAAAATCCAACCCTTCCCTCCCGATTTTTTTTCTGATTAAAATACATCCTAATTACTGTATTTTTCTACCCTTCTGAATCAGTCTTGTGCTCCAAATGCTTTCCTATTCTAAAGCACTCTTCCCATTGTGTGAACATGCCCACTTTGTAAACAAAAGCGGCATCAGCACAAAGATCATAGCACACTGGTAAGAGAATGTAAGTAGCAATTCCATGAGTAAAATGTGGATCATTCTTTGAAAGAAAGATATGGCTGAGTTGTCTTAGTACCCATTAGTGGAAATGGAGCAGAACTTTAAAAAATTGTTTTGCAGTTGTACCATTTTGTAGAGTTGTTTCCTGAAGAGTCAAATTCTAAATGATTTAATTAGAATCCAGTGGAACTATTAATTCTAGTAGTCACTGAATGTTGAATCAAATCATTGCTAGTGTTATAGTATTAGTGCCTCAGTTCAGATGAAATTAATAACCGTTGAGGGCTGAGTCAGTGTAAAATTCATCCCTCTGCAAAAAGCCCTTTGTGAGCTTGTGTGTCACTTAAATCTTATTTCAGTTCTAATTCTTAATGCTACTGTGTTGAACAGTAGTTTGATGTGTGTTGCTGGGTAGCTGTTTGAAGTTGGGTAAATATTTTACCTCTATCAATTTTGTAAAGGCACTCTGCAATGCCAGTGCCTTTCAACAATGCCAGGTCTCTCAGATTTATTACATATCTTACAATAGTTAGTGTTTTCCTTAAAGTTCCAGCTGCTAAATCAGAGTCTCAAAAAATTGTTGAGTCCTAATGGTTACTGAAAGAAGTCTGAAAACTTGACCAAACATATGCCAAGTCTCAAAAATCTGAAATCAAATAAAACCAGAAAAAACAAAGCAAAAAAGCTTTAAGTTCTTGGTGTGTGAGGGGGATCTCTACAAACACTTGGAGGTCAGTTATGTGAAGTTTTGGGGGCTATAGGATGTGTGCACTTTCATTTTGTGTGTTTCCCTTTTACTCTTCTCCTTCCCAGTAAAACCCTAGCAGTTTTAGAGTCGCCCTGCAATGATGTAGCACTTAGATCATTGCTATATTGCTTTAAGCAATACTTGGAATACTTGGAAAAAGTAGGTACAAGAAATGTGCAAACAAAAAGGCGTC
The DNA here is from genome assembly GCA_013401275.1 of Pandion haliaetus. NCBI lineage: Eukaryota > Metazoa > Chordata > Aves > Accipitriformes > Pandionidae > Pandion > Pandion haliaetus. Next base: position 7,216 of record VYZV01010894.1, read on the forward strand.
TACTTTTGATGCTAAAATGTTCATTGTTTTCACTATGAGGAGAAGAATGTGATCTTCATGTTTGGTCATTTGAGTAACAGCTCAATAACTGAGATTTGTACTATCTTTTATTGGTAGACTTAGTTGGTCCTGAAGAAAAAATGTCCCCCAATATTTGTTCAGATTTTAAAATTAAATTGTTTCATGGTGTTTGCTTTTTATGAACATTCTGGCAAATAAATTTTACAGAAGGAGGGTTCACAGAAGAATACAATTTAATTTTATACTGGAGGAGAGGGTATTTGGAGAACACATACTGGTTATAAGAACAATGTTCAGGCAAACACTGAACTAAATCTAATACATGGCTTAGATAATTAGTTTCACAGACTAAATTTTGAATAATAAACATTCACAATGGGAGTGAGCTACAAAAGAAGAACTGTTTGCAGAAATTATTCAGCAAATAGTTGTAATGAATAATAAATACAAGAAAATTGTGATCCACTCACAGGCATTTCATTAGTAAGTAAAAAAGGCAAAAATTGTCAACTAAATTATGAATGGCAAGTAAATTATTAATAATTCCCACTGTTGAGAGATCATGTGCTGACTTTGAAATGACTCGGAGTAGGTATGTGATTTCTTCTCATTGGTTTTGTGTTATTTTAACATGACAGGTTCTGAGCCCAAAATACAGATGCCGCTCACAGGAGTAATAAACCCTAGTAAATCATAAATCTGAAACACCATATTGCTTTATTAAAGGCAACTACATGTAAAGGCATTTATCTAATATAAATGAATGGGCATATTTGCCTCCAAGCATATAAAAGTGCTGGTTGACTGTGGGGGACTATTTATGTATCAGAAGGTAAGCATATCACCAAGTTGCTGGATCCTAGGTCAGACCATAGATATATAGTTGGGACAGGTTGGCTAGTCACAGCTAATGAATGGGAAGAGCATGCCCTGGGTGCTTTTTTTTGAAGTACCACATAGCATGATATATTAATTTCTGGTAATAATAGACTGTGTAGCTGCATATTTCAGTGTGCTTTAACAACGTGGGTTTACAGATCCCATTTTCACAAAATCACAGAATGGCTGAGGTTGGAAGGGACCTCTGGAGGTCATCTGGTCGAACCTCCTTTCTCAAGCAGGGCCACCTAGAGCTGTTTGCCCACGACCCTGTCCAGATGGTTTTTTGGTATCTCCAAGGATGGAGATTCTGCTTCAAAAGCAGTTGGGCTTTCATGCTAGAGGAGTAAATGCTGCTGCTGGATTACCATGCCGGTAATAGGGATCCCTGGTGGATCCCTAACCATCCTAGGTGTTTATATCCTATTTACATCCTACAGAGTAAATATGGTAATATTTATTGGTTGGAGACCATGGGCAATCAGAACTTTTGTGTTATAAGGAAATTGCTTTAGGCCTTCTGGGCTTTTACTTAGATATCTGTAAATGCAGTGAGTACATAGCTGTGTTGTAATGATTTCTCATTGTTTATAAAGTTTTTGTGAGAAATCATTCTGGAAATTAGGAAGATAGGTATTAGTATTTTTTACACAAAACCACACTTTTAAGCAGATGTTGTTTGAGTCACATAATGAATGTAAGCTCACTGAGGCAGAAATCCCATCTACCTCGTTATAATTTTTCCAGTATCTTACATAGCATCCTCATCAGGGTACCAGATTCAAATTAGGGTTTGAAAACCACTGCACATACATAACTAAAAATGCTGGTTTTTCCATGACCATGTTTATCAGTAGAAATTATTTGCAAAATATCTTACTGGAATAAACTATCCAGGAATTGGAGCTTTAAAAAAATGAGTAAATAGTAAAATAACATACCTTTGGAAAATTACAGGATATTTAGTTTGTGCAAGAGTCCATAAATTTGTCTGTGCTTACCAACAACTGGCAGATTTTAGGGGTTTTCTAACAGTCTTATATCCAACAAAGCAAAAATGCAGTTTTGAGATGATATTCCTTCCTACACATCACAAGAACATATGCTGTTTTTACAAATTACTATATTACTTTCAGACCCTAGTTCATATGCTATTGAGAGTAAAATGTGAGCGTCATTAACCATACATCTGTATCACACAGAGAGTGTGATAAATGATAGTTTACCACACGTCCTTAAGAACTATTTTTTTCTCAACTTCCAAAAGCATTTATTCTATTTCAGTCCCCAAAAGGCCTTTTGGAAAGGTTTCCTTTCTTATACTTTTTATTTTTGTGTCTTCCCATTTTTAAGATACAAATATTTTTGATTCCTAGATGAATGTGGTCCATGTCTAATGCTTTGGGTTTCATGTCTCTACACTGTTTAAGAAGGAAATAGCAGTATTCCTTGAGATCTTACTGTACATTCTTCCTGCTGTTATGCCAGTGAGCCTTAGGTTAGGGCTGGTTGAATTTGTTGTTTAATAGGAAAGATACATGTTGTTATTAGTAAACTAAAATTCTATCCCTGAAAAAATGTTCAATTATTTTTCATCTGTCACAAGAGACTGTGATGAAAATTCCCTTCTTCTAATGGAAAAGCTTGTGCATGAAAACACAGTACATGTAATTTTCATTACAAGACCAGGTTCTGCAGTATAAGTAGAATGTATGAATGGGCAACTCTAAACCCTTTGCTTTTAAATATGTATGGCCAGGAAAAAAAGGGCTTCAAATTAATGTATTTTTAACTAATTTCTGGAGCCACTGTAATGTTAGTGAACAGGAGAAGCAAACACTTCTTTGACTGCAACACAGAATGAGATAAAACTTTGCAGCTCTGGGTAACAGCAACTGACGTCTGGAGTACCTGGCAAGTTTTCACTTCTTATCTGATAATTCCCAAATACCAATCTTTTCATTGTTGAACCATAACATTCCTACAGTGAACACAGAGAAGGCAGTTGAACTTTGCACCTTTTTTGCCTCAGTCATCAAACAAATGTTAGATGTAAAGTTAAATACATATCTGTTTGTGGTTTGTAAAAAAATCTTGAGACATCATCTTACATTTCTGGTACTGATCTTGGCAGTTAGAGAACTGTTTCAATTCTTGCTTTGAGACAGTCATCCTTGCTTTTGAATAAATTGAACAGTTTATCCACCTTTTCAGATAATAGTAAGCATCATTTTAGACCAGGAATAACACAATTTCCAATATGGAAGCTCAAAATGCCAAGTTATATTGAATTGTAAAGTTATTGAAAACTATATGATCTCTTCATTCTGGGTATTGGTAATTACCTATGTTTCCATTATTATGTCTCTGTACATAAGGCCCAGCTACCTAATTAGCAGTTATTGGCAAGTGATGCCACTCCCAATGTTACCACTAACGTTTAGCCGTTGTACCAAATGAAACTGTAAGAATGTATGACAATTTTAATTTTGAAAATGGGTTTCCAGTGGCCTAACTCAACTTAAATCTAGCCTGATGGACAATGTGAGAAATCTGAAGAACTTATTTCATTCTGGAAATATTATACTTTGGGCATTTTTAATTGCAATACTGTGAGAATTAAGTTATTTGGGCTTATGCTTGATAAACTGTGTGAAGAGATGGTAAATGTAACACCTGCATCTTTCAGACTGTGTTAGTTTCTACATTTTAGCCTGCAGCAAGTTGCCAGCTAAGTAGATAATTTGTGCTGAAGTAGATAATTTGTGCTGACAAAAAAACAGGCAGACTTCCTTTTGAGAGGCTGGATTTCTTACCTTCCACTGGAGATCCGCTTTTGAATTCTGCTATAATTTTATTGAAATCATTCAGTTTTCTACATAATGGTTTGATTTTGACAAATTGGCATATTCTCATGAAAAAAATTATTAACGTTATTTTCAGTGCTCTTTCTCTTTGCTTTCTTTGATGCACCTTTATGGGACAGCAT